>JAPKLW010000337.1:204011-236798 GCA_026898455.1 Plectranthus barbatus | reverse complement strand
ACAAATTAGCACAAGATTTTGATATTTAATTTTAAAGGTTATCACATCCTTATTCCCTTCCGAACTCTATGCAAGTACAATGGTTCTCTTCTAGACTGTCCAAAAGACACAATCATGTCTTTGCATTGAAAGGTAGCATGGTTTTCTTCCAACCAGTCCATTCCTAGAATTACATCCACATCTTTCACTTGTAGGACGTTCAAACCGTTGGATTTTAAAATACATACTCCAAAAGAGATTTCTAGGGTCGGGCAGATACGGTTCGACAGAGCTAATCCACCGGTTGGGGTGATTATACACAAATTGTTCTTAGTTCCCTCGGTACTAAGTCTTAGGTTCTGAATACAGTCTTCAGACACAAATGAATGTGATGTGCCAGTATCGATAAGCACAATAACTGGTGACTAGTTTATTAATCCCATATCTCTTTTGGTTGTTCGAGAGAGTAAGCTCTTCCTTGACGCGCTGGTTGTTGAGATGGATGAATTTGGTTTTGCTGCTACGGTGGCTGTTGTTGCTTTTGTGGCTGTTGGGGCTCCTGCTGAATCGGCTAGGCTTGAATGGCACGGTTGCAGTTGTTTCTGGGTTTCTGTTGGCCTTGCAGTGCACGCAGTTGAGTATTGCCTTGGTTGCCTTGGCGCTGATTCTGGAAATCTTGGCAATTGTTGCCTTGGGGACACTGTGACGAGTAGTGTCCCATCTTCCTGCAGTTGTAGCAGTTTGCGCAAAGTGCAGCGCATTCACCCGGATGGTCTCTTCCACAGCGATTGCAGCGTTTGACGGCAAAGTTTCCTTGGCGGTTGTTCCCTTAGTTTTGGAAGTTCCTCTGACTTCCAGCTATATTGTTGCGAAAATTCTGGCTGCCCTGCCAGTTTCTCCTCTATCCAGTTGCCGAAGTATGTGGAATATCTTCCTGCTTCCTTTTTATCCCTGTTCCAGCGGTTGGCTCTGGCTTGTTGGCCAAGAGAGCAGCTCGCAGTCCATTCTTCAGTGTTGCTTCGATGTTCAAGGCTCGTTGCAGTGCGTTCATGTAATCTAGTCCAGTTAAGCAAGCAATAGAAGCTTGGATGTTTGTTCTCAGTCCAGACATGAACTGAAGTGCCTTCTTCTGCTCGGTGTTCACCGCATCCAGAGCATACCTCGATAGACTGTTGAACATCCGGTCGTATTCCGTTACAGACATTTCTCCTTGCACTAGGCGGTGGAATTTCTGCCTATTTCTGAACCCGATAAGTCAAAGGGATGTACATGGTGTAGAATTCTTCCTAAAATTGATCAGAAGTTAGGGCACCTTCTTGTTCAGGAGTGAGCGTCTTCAGATGTGTATCCCACCAATGTTCGGCTTCATCAGTCAGTTGGAAGGAGATGCACTGGACTTTATCCTGGTCAGTGCAATCAAGTATCCTGAAGATCCTTTCCATGGACTTTATCCATGTTTCGGCTTTAGGTGGGTTTTCAGTTCTATCCAGGAGCGGCGAGTTCTGTCGGGTAAAGATTTCCTCAATTCTTCTAGGTTCGGCATGAGGTGCTTGCATCTCTTCTTTATAATGCTCCCAATTTTGGTCTGGCTGGGGTCCTTCACCTTGATTTAAATTTAGTCCGTCTGGGTTCATTTGAGGTTAGCCTCTTCCACGGCCTCGTCCTCTTCCTCGCCCTCTTCCTCGCTTCGGCCTCGTCCTCGGCCTCGACCTCTTGCAGGGGCTTCCCTAGGTAGAAGTATGCAAAATAAGTAATCATTAAATGGGCATTCACAACCCTAGGTACGCACAATGCGTAAAGAAAAAAAACCCTTCGAGGATTACATAATTCATAATTCTACACTTGAATAAGGTAGGTTATCCCACAATTTAGTTCTACCCCAAGTCAAGCACGCTTAATATTGGAGTTTTCCTGGAATGGGTGCTGGAAAAGATGATGCACCATGTTGGTATGAGTAGCACCTATCAAATCCTTTAAGCTCTCCTCAACTATACAGTCCCATTCTTGTATAGCCTCGGAATCCCTCTTATTCTAGTGTGGGCCCGGTTTATTCATCTCACCCTCCGCTCAACTAATGGAAGTCTTACGGGAACTGCTCATTGTCCATGCTTCTCTACACTGGCGATCACTCCCTATTCTGGCACCGGGTCACTACATGCCCACCAGCTTCCGCTTGGTTCATCCCCGAACCACACCGTACTGGGAGAGGTTCGGCTCTGATACCATCTATTTGTGGATGGTATGCTGTGCTAAAATTCAGCTTTGTGCCTAAAGCATCCTGAATACTTTTCCAAAATATGGACGTAAATCTTGTATCACGATCATATACAATTGATACTGGAACTCCATGAAGTCTTAAAATCTCATCCATGTAAATTTGAGCTAATCGATCGAAGCTAAATGTCATCTTCATTGGAAGAAAGTGAGCTGATTTTTTTAGCCTATCAATAATTATCCAAATTGCATGATGACCTTTGATTGTACGAGGTAATCCAACCACAAAGTCCATTGCAATATGTTCCCATATATTGCCAAGCAAGAAGCTATACAAGTTGAACTTTTATGAATAATTTTTCATAATCTCGCAAGAAACTAGCAGCATTATTCATAACTTTTTCGTTACAACTCGGAATGCATTGATTCTTAGCATTTTAGAAACCTAACTCGATTACCCACAATTTCATCAAGACAAAAATTCGAGATTCCAACATTAAAAGGCTGAAAAAGTCAATTTTCAAAGGCAGCAAGAATAAATTTCGAAAACTGGCAGCTGCAGAAGTTAGAGCATAACTTCCTCCACACAACTCCAACTAACATAATTCTAGTCTCAAATGAAAGCTAAAACAATTATCTACAATATTTGTTCAGAAACCATAAGCTAAAAATGGTTTAAAACTCCTCACAGTTCAATTCAAAACAAGTTTGTTTCAGCAAAATAAATTCAAAATAAAAACACCATTTTCATCTTCTTGCGACATTTGTAACGCCTTGGCCCCAGGGCCCGAACGAGCTCACCCAAGGTCGGCCACGTTACCCACCAATGGTCTGGACCGGCTTCCAGACTGACGGCTAACCCCACAAGCCAACTCAAGTCCTTCCCAGAATGCTTTGTCCTCACTCACACACAAACTGAGAAACTTCCCAAGGGGTCACCCATCTAAGTTCTACCCCAAGTCAAGCACACTTAACATTGGAGTTTTCCTAGAATGGGTGCCGGAAAAGATGATGCATCATGTTGGTATGAGTAGCACCTATCAAATCCTTTAAGCTCTCTTCAACTATACAGTCCCATTCTTGTATAGCCTCGGAATCCCTCACATTTTGGTGTGGGCCTGGTTCATTCATGTCACACTCCGCTCAACTAATGGAAGTCTTACGGGAGCCGATCATTGTTCATGCTTCTCTACACTGGCGATCACTCCCTGCTTCGGCACCGGGTCACTACATGTCAAACAGCTTCCGCTTGGTTCTTCCCTGAACCACACCGTACGGGAAGAGGTTCAGCTCTGATACCATCTGCAGGGCCCAAACGAGCTCACCCGAGGTCGGCCACCTTACCCACCAATGGTCTGGACCGGCTTCCAGACTAACGGCTAACTCCACAAACCAACACAAGTCCTTCCCAGCGTACTTTGTCCTCACTCACACGCACCCTGAGAAACTTTCCAGGGGTCAACCATCTTAGTTCTACCCCAAGTCAAGCACGCTTAACATTGGAATTTTCCTAAAAGGGGTGCCGGAAAAGATGGTGCACCATGTTGGTATGAGTAGCACCTATCAAATCCTTTAAGCTCTCCTCAACTATACAGTCCCATTCCTGTATAGCCTCAGAATCCCTCTCATTCTGGTGTGGGCCTGGTTCATTCATGTCACCCTCTGCTCAACTTATGGAAGTCTTACGGGAGCCTCTCATTGACCGTGCTTCTCTACACTAGCGATCACTCCCTGCTCCAGCACCGGGTCACTACAGGAGGGGTTTTATAATGTCTAACAATATTCCTAACAATATATATATAGCTAAGATAAACTACTTATTACCGTTTATGCCACAACTTATACTAAGAGTCTATCCTTCGATTCTTTAAACTATGATTACTGTTTATATCTCGCTAGGTCAAGCAACCCATATGATTTTCTACACGGTATGATCTACCTATCGTTGAGACAAGATGATATTTTTTTCTTCTTTGTATTATACTAATTCTGTGAGAGATGTAATATTGGAAGACAAAAAATGATTCTCAGTATATAAAATGCGATTGTTACCAATATACCAATCATAAATGTTTTTCCCAACAGTATGATTTCCATAGTTGAAGCAGTTGCCTTCGTAGGCTTCTTGATCTTTGAGGTCTTTTGGAAGCACTCCAACTTCTTCGGAGTCTCACTTCGTTCCATCATATTGGCCTACACATCCATGGTTATTAGCTTAGGATCTGTAGCCCTTTGATTATCCTATTCGATTAAGATTTTGAATATTACATGTTAAAGGTTTATTGCCTTTAACTTGTGCTTCAAGTAGCTCTTGAATTATTTTCACGACAGAGGTAATTTCTCATTACCATCGCAATATTGAATGCGCTGGGAGGATCATCCCTACGCCGTGAATCTTGTATAGAAAGAATGGAACTTTTATAATTGATCCACAATGAACGTCCATCTCCCATAGGCAATTTTATATTTATTTTGGAGCAGTTCCTAGAGCTCTCAGACACTAGACATGTTTGAGTACACAATAAACAACAAATCAACCAAGCAGCTAAGAACAAAGTTCTTTCACAGAAAACCTCCTTAACACCACTAGTTGAAGGAGGACTCTAATTAAAGTCTACATCTCATTGCGTAAATATTTCACAAAACCCTGAGTTGTTAGGAAAAACAACATATTCTGGTGCCAAGTCAGAAATTCAGCTTCATTGAACTTAGCAGACTTCTCCCAAATTTTTCTGTCCTGCACCATCACTGATGCAGTCAGCTAGATGTCCGAGCTTACAAACATAAAGGGTGTCCCTCAAGAGGATTTGAGGTTACTCGAGTAGTTACAATAAGACATCAAAGCTGGTTTAATGGGTCATTGTTTCCTTGTAGAGGGTTAGAGCCTTGTGGACTCTTGGCACCATGAATAAAGCTTGCACTGTGTCCATCCATGGAAGAATGTCATCAGAAATGATAAATTATCTTGCGATTGTTGATAAAAATGAAGGTCTAGACTTTTAAGCTAGTTGCAACTAGACTCGACAAATGAACAATAATGAACGATAATAAAGTAAACATGTATTACAAACTATTATATTAAATAAGAATTTACCAAAACAACAAACTACAGGTTGAATCGATCTCTTCCCGTAAGATAATTTATGCCTCGATATTGCTCTCGATTCTGGTGGAGTGTCCAAAGGTAAATTGTATCATGTCATTTTTTATAGCATCACCCTAGAAGAAAAGGCTTCGATTTAAAATTTGTTTTTCTTTCATGTGCCAAATGAACTTACTATGCCTATTCATAATCTTTTTCCACCTTGAGGGAGTGTCTGTCACTTAAAGGCACTAAGTAATGTGCCTAAATTATTTTGACAGCACTTAAGGTGTGTGAACATGACCTTAACCATTTTTTATAATTGGTTTGATGATTTCGTAACCGCTACCTACGTTATGGTAGTGGTTCTAGCTCATTTAATACTTCAAAATCTAACTTCGAGGTCACACCTTCAACTTTGAAATTTAAAATAGCGTCGAGCTTAGGGCTCTATCTTTGAGCAAAAATTGCAACTCCGAATTTGGAACACTAGCTTCAGGTTAAATGGTCTATGGTACAAAAGGTATAATATAAAGGGTTAAGGCCTAGCCAAAAAGACCAATTTCTTGGATCTATGTCCAAGTCCACGGCCATGACCTCGTTCCTTGGATCATAGGCTCAAGGTATCGGTCGAGACGTGCACGTGGTGTGGTGCGTGCATGTTGGCACAATCATATGTCTCATTTGAGTACACTTTCTATTCCTCCAACTTAAGGGAACTACTTAAATACATATCTTAACATGTTTCTTTCACCAATGTTGGACAACCCCTTTTCACATCATCTCACTACATATTTATTTCTCACTCGCCGAAATTCAAATTTGAGGAATTTAATATACTATGACTTTCTACTCAAATATAGATCAATCCTACACTATTTAATTTCAAAGATAATAACACATTTGGAAATTACTAAACCATAGTGATTCCAAAATTATGTTTTGTATATGAAATATTTTCTTGTTAAAACAACTTTGTTCATGGAGTGAAATTCATAAATATAAATTATAAATTGCGAGCCTTGTTAAATGATATTTCCCACCTTTTCAACCTTCTAGTGAAATATATAGTGTAACACATGATTTTCATAATTAATTAAAAATCTTATACCTACATTTTCTTACTTATATAATAATTGTACAACTAGAATAACTTAGAGATTTATTTTTTCTTATTTCCATCATGTGACAGTGAACATCATATTGGCAATGAGGATCATCTTATTTCTAGCAGTTATGTGTTTTTTGATTCACAAATATCGAAGAAGGCATTTGTCCATGTACGAAGAAATAGAAAGCTTCTTACAAAGTGATAACAAACTCATGCCAATCAGGTATTCTTATTTTGAGATAAAGAAGATGACTAGAGGTTTTCAAGATAAATTAGGTGAAGGTGGTTATAGTTCCGTTTACAAAGGGAAACTTCAAAGTGGCCATGATGTAGCAGTTAAATTGCTTGGAAAATCTGGAGCAAACGGTAAAGACTTTATTAATGAAATTGCAACTATTGGACGGGTGCACCATGTGAATATTGTCAAACTAGTTGGATATTGTGCACAAGGCTCTAAGTATGCTCTTATTTTTGATTTCATGTCCAACGGTTCCCTAGAAAAGTACCTCTTCAAAAGTGAAAAAGGTAAATCTTTGAATTTGAATGTGAAGTTTGAAATTGCAATTGGAGTTGCTCGTGGGATTGAGTATTTACACAAAGGATGTGATGTCCAAATCTTGCATTTTGACATCAAACCTCACAATATACTTCTTGATGATAAATTCATCCCAAAAATATCCGACTTTGGGCTAGCAAAGTTTTTCTCCACAAACAAGACTACGGTGACCATGACTTGTGCTAGAGGAACTATAGGCTATGTTGCTCCAGAATTGATAACTAGAAGCATTGGTCCAGTTTCTTACAAGGCTGACGTGTATAGTTTTGGAATGTTGTTAATGGAAATTGTGAGCTTAAAGAGAGACTTGATCGGAAATAATGGTGATTCTGGACAGTGTTTTCCGTATTGGATTTATGAATGTTTGGAGCAAGACAAAGATGTTGGAATTGAAATAGGTGATGAGAACCCAGATAATGATAGTATAAGAAGACTTGCTCAAAAGATGACTATTGTAGCACTATGGTGCATACAAATGAATCCTAATGATCGTCCATCAATGAAGAAAGTGGTAGAAATGTTGGAAGGGGATTTGGAGAGTTTGCCAATTCCTAATTATTCATCTAAATCATCCCTTATTGGAGTATATGAGGATGATTGTGGGAGTGAGACTACACATTCTACTAACTGTGTACCTCTATTGAATCATGACAACATTACCTTCGATTTTGAGGTTAAGGTTGAAGAGTGACAAAATTATAAAATTTGGAGTACTTTGTATATTGCTACAAATTTCTATGTGGTGTAATAAAGTTTGGATCGAGCTTAATATGTAGGGAATTACATATTATTCGTTTCTATAAAGATTGGATTAATGATTATGTATTAACAACTTAACTTAATTAAAAATTGATAATGCATTGGGTATGTATGAATTTATACCACTTTGATTGATGCTTGTTCTATCTCGAAGTTTCTCTTTTATAAAAGATACTCAAACTTATAACTTCTATTTTAGTTTTTAATACTTATGAGCAAAATCATACAAAATAAATAATATTCGAAACTAAATTAAAAATGAACAAGTCTTAGGAATTAACATACTACTTTTTGTAGAGTTTAAATACTAATAATTAAAATGTAATTTTATAAATGTACACTATTTTTATGACGATCTATGTTAGGAATCAAATCGTAAAAAATAAGAATGTGAAGATATGGGATACAATTAACTCAAATGAGAGGAAGACAAGGGAAAAGAAACCTTAAGTGAAGACACAAAGCAAAGGAATACATAAATAACTAGATATGATAATAGGCCTAGTCCATTGGGTTTGAGATTAGTTTCATAGGGCTACGAGTTATTCGTCCACATCTAATAGAAAGCTTAAATTTTTTGGAACTTAAATATCTCAATCCTAACCATTTGTTTTTGGGACCAGCCTATGCCAATGGACATATTTTTTATTTTTAACATTTTATATAATTTCTTGTGTCATGATTATATATAAAATATTTATTTTCTTTTATCAATTTAAATATTATAAATGTATTGTATTTTTATTCTATTAATGTTAACATCATAATTAATATCTTTCAAGATTTTAATTATTTATTAAAAGTTATTTAATCTATATACAACTATATAGCAGGAAATATAACTAAAAAATATTATCTTAAAAATTAGAAGTATATTTTAATAATTTAATTATGATATAAAAAGATATTAATAAGATAATTAATTGGGTTAATTGAACAAACAGTTTATTATTGTGCTCAACCGTTCAGGCTAAAAAAATTTGGGTCAAATATTTCAACCCTAACCTTATTTTTGGCTCATTTTATTCGAGTCAATCCGATGAACTTTGGACTGAATTGACATCCCTAGAGAGAATCCTATCCAAGTATGTAAACATATGCATAACAAAGTATGTATGTACCTTGGAAGCAACATCCATCACTTCACAAATAGGTGAAATAATGCAGTCATACAACAAGAGAATACCCAAATTTAGGCTTTACATTTCACCAACTGAAGCGGTCAATGCAATAATGGAGGCCAGAGCTCGAGTCAATAGGAGCTTCCGACCTTCAACTGCACCCCATCTGCATTCTCATAAGGGACAAAAGCAGGATCATTTTCGAAATGATTGCCTTCAGAAAATATGCATACTGTTTTGGATCTCTCTAGATTTGCAATCTGATTATTCTCAAAGCTCTCTCAGAAACTTACCCCTTGGTTAAGCTTTCTGACATATATTAACTTTCTTTTCGTATGGGAGGTTGGCAGATAGAGGCAAGTCAACTACATCAGCAGGTTTTCCAGTAAGCTCAAGATGCCTATGGAAGAGCAAGTTTGCAACTGTCCAATCTGTTGGATTGATATCTGTCTCTACATCACACATACCAGTAAACCTGCAGAAGAAAACGATTCACTGTTTTATGCTAGCAACAATCAATATTTTAACAGTTTTGGAGAACCATGGGGAACATCAAGAATGAGTTTTTTCTAACTTTTTGGTTTGTATGATTTTATGCATTCTAACTGGATTTTATGTATACTATCGTTGTATTCAGTGAAAGAAAAATAGATAAATCATCTCTTGACTATTTCAAACTCAATATCCAGCACCTGAATACAATAGGGGTAAGAAAGAATGGCAAACTTTGAGATGAGTGCAAAGTTTCATCTGAATGTCAACTATCTAGAATGGTCAATTATCCTTGATAGTATATTCCCAGCTTGCCAAGAAAAGGTCAAATATTTAATGATCTAGGACTAGCTTTAGCTAAGGTATCTGGAAGTTGATAGAGCACCGATTCCTCAATTAAGCAGCTGTCAAAGATCATGTTGATTATATTAGAATTTAGAATCATACTGTTGGGCAGGTGAGTTTGGTTCACGAGAATGAAATTCCCAAGACTTTCATTAGCTTTGTTTTTCTGATATAATTCTTGTGGATGAAATAAAAATCATAGCCCAGGAACATGAGTTGACACGACGCTGAAATATTTCCAATGAAAAACTTGAACGAAACAACGATGAAGAAAATTCAACTCTTCTAATTCAACCCTTCAAATGACGTATTCCAAACGAATCTCATATATGCCCCAAGAAGCTGAAGAATTAAAGATGATGAATCGGTGAAGATGCCACGTACGGATGTGAAAGTCCAGTCGATAAGTCAATATTTAATTTCAATGTACTCTACAAAAATTCAAGAGCTTTCAGATAATTGGAAAATCAAACTCACGAATATTATTAAACTAAAAACTGAATTAAAATGAACATAATAAGCCCCATTTCTATGGTGAAATTAATCTTTAAATCTAATTTAACTAAGAAATTAGATCTAATCATAATTAAATAAGAAAATCAAATCTAATCTTAATCATACTAGGAAATCAAATCAAATCCTAATAAATCGAAAAAATAATCTTGCTCAAAATCAATTAAAATAAACATCTAATCTTATGAAGATATATCAAATCTTCTATCATATTTTCAATGAATCTTCTTGCAAATATCTTGATAAATTTTGACAATTGGATCTCCATCATTCCGCTCTTCTTCAAAGGAATTTGTCCTCAAATCCACGTCTGCACTGTACACAATAGACCATCTTGTTGGGAATTATTCCTGAATTCCTTCCTTAGGATCAAATTGTAAAAGGTTTTGTTGGATCAAATCTTAGTAGTTGGTCGATCAATTGCTGAATTCTAGCATAGTCTAGCAACTCTTGTAAAGTCCTGTACAGACTAAGTATTGAGTTGTAATAGATTAGATTGCTAGAAGTACTCCTAGAAGATGGTAGCTGCTAAAGATATTAGCAGATGAAGAAGATTGCTAAAGGAGTTAGCAGTCAAGTGCTAAGAAGGAAGATTGCTAAGGCGTTAGCAATCGTATGCTAAAGGAAGAGATTGCTAGGAGTCCCTACTCAGCAGTCGGAAGCAAAGAAGAGATTGCAGAATGCTAGAAGAATTAACATTTCCTAAGTATCAAGTGATAGCAGAATGCTGAAGGAGTCAACATTGGCTAGCACTTAGCAGATTGCTAGAAGCTATAGCAATCCGAAGTCAAAGGTCTCAAATGCTAAATATAAGCAACTGCTGATGAGTCAATAGTCCGATACATGGAAGAGTAGATTGCTAGAGAGGCTTAGCAATCAAAAGGCGTAGTAGATCGTGCCAGCACTCTCTGAAAATGCTTAGCAAGGCAAGATAGCTAGCAACGACTGCTAATACTTTTGTTCTGACAAAAGTACAAGCAAGACAAAGCTTTCCCAAAGTAGGTCGAAAAGTATTATACGACGCTGAAAAGGACGAATAAAGTCTACCTACTCTCGGACGAAGGAGCCGTTGTGTCTAACGGGTATGGAGATTCAAAGTTTGAATCTCTAGGTATAAAAGATAAGTCCAAAATAGAGAGACTACTACTGCTTCAATCACTGCGTACACTCGCAAAAATCCTAAGTAAGAGATTCCTTTGACAAAGCAAACCAAGTGATAAAGTAGTCAGTTGAGAGCACGAGATTAAGTGTATTCAAAGCGCTCAACAACCAGGAGTGTCCCCCATTGAATATCTAACACTGCCTTCAAGAGATTCCTTGACTTAGTTCAAGAATCCAGTCATTGGGATACCTTCCATCCTAGGAAGCATCCAGCAGCCACATCTCTGAAAAGAGATTGACTCCGACGGGCAACTGCCTAAACCAGACAAAGTTCAGGAGAGAACTATAAATCCTCCATTGCAGCGAAGGACAAGTTTTACAAGAGTGCCGCCCTTGACTTGGCCGTAGCTGTGGACTGGAAAGAACGAAGTAACAGAGGATAGCTTTGCTATGACCAGCTCGAAAGCTCACCGCCTACAACAAGTGTTCGGCGAATCCTTGTATTTCGTATATCTTTTTAGTGAAATTCTTAGCAATCTTGCTGAGGAGTGGACGTAGATCTATTTGACCGAACCACTATAAATATTGTGTGTTCGTTACTATTTTATTCATTATTGTTTGTGTGTTGTGTTTTGAAACCCAGCAACGATAGTTGCTAGAGCATTTGACAGTAAGAAGACTTAATCTGAACTCCGAGCTAAACACTCTTAAACAAGAACATAAGTGCAAGATAATCTTTAATATTCTGCTGCATTCGTGTGTGTTTGTTGTTTGATACTCACCACGACGACTCTGATCAGGGACCAACAAGTGGTATCAGAGCGGTAGGTCGTAAGACTTGCTGCTTTTGAGTCGCTTCAACCAGATCTGTGTTTATTCCTTGCACTATACTTTGTTCTTTTGTGTGTCTAGCTCAGGAACTTCAAGATTATAATGATGAATCATACCTTGCCCAAGTATACGAAGGAGAAGTTTAACTCGTGGCAGAAGATGGCCACAATCCAGCTGCAAAGCATAAATCCGGAGATGGCGGATGTTCTTGCGAAAGGTCCAATAAAAATTATGAAAGCTAACACTTTTTTATAGGACTAGCTGCAGATGGACAACCGAGACCTCAAATTGTCGTGAAATTGTTTGATGAATACACGGTTGAAGATAAGAAGAGAGCTCAATTGGAGCACATAGCGAAGAAGCTAATCCTGGATTCTTTGCCGCCATTGATGGTAGATAAAGCCTTGGATTTTGATACGGCCAAGCAAATGTGGGATTATGTTTGTGAATCTTCCCAGGAGACCGACTAGATGAAGCGCAACAAGCTACAAGTAGCTGTTGATAAATATGAATCTTTCTCTATGATTGCAAGAGAATCCATCCAAGTTATGGATTCAACACCATTGTCGGAGAACTCCGGAATCTAGGAAAGACGTATGATAATGGCGAGATGAACAACAAGATCATCCAAGCTCTTTCCACGGGAGGATTGGTTTGTGAAGATGACGAGCTTGAGCCAAAAGGACCTTAGCCAAATGACCACATCTGAGGTATTTGCTCAACTCAAAACTCATGAATTCATTATACAACAATCAATGAAAAACGAAGCCGCTGGTGCGAAGACTTCATCATCATCTGCTGTACCCCCGGAGGATCTAGCATTCTTCATAAAAATAGATGTTTCCAAATGGAAGACGAAGAAGCCCTTCCGTCCTCATGAGAGATCAGCTCCTGCTTCTCCAGCAAATGAGGTAGCTCCATCCACCAGCATGCAGCCTGAAGATCTGAAGATAAGTGAGCTCGAAGAGCAAATGCGAAAGCTTCAGAAGTTGATGCTGGAAGCTAAAGCTGAGAAAGAAGCTAAGGACGTTAAGCATACTTCATCATCCTCTTGTTCTACAGAGAGAAAGCCCAGGACATACTTCGAGTGTAATTCTCTTGATCATCTTAAGCATGAATGTCCTAGAGTAAGTCAGGAAGAAAGGGAGAGCCTCAAACAAAGGTTTGAGAGAAGAGCTGTTCAGGCGGTCATCAGAGTGTTGCTGACCAGGACCGAGGTGCTAGACGTTCCTGATAATGAAGAGGCGTATTACTCTTCTAAGGAAGATGATGAGGAAGCAATGCTGGTCTTGATGGCCGATATTGTTGAGGATCAATTTACTGATGTTGAACAGAGTGCTGAATCGGCTCTAGCAGTATATGCGAATGAGGTACCATCTACTACCACTTCTAGCTTAGCAATCATGCACGAATCAGAGGAATCTTTTCTAGATTCTGAGGATGATTATCTCACGAAGCTTTCTATCGAGTTTTCAAAGATGTATGAAATCAAGAATGCTATCGTTGGAGAGAACACCTCACTCAAATTAAAAGTCACGTCTTTGACCGAGGAAGTCGAAAGACTAAGGTCCGAAAGTGAGGATTTTTCAAAACTTGAAGCTGAGTTCTCCAAGCTTTCTGAAAACTTTCAAATTCTTGAAAAAGAGAATCTTGCTATAAAAAGCAGACCGAAAGAGGAATGTATATGTGCTTATACATCCAGCAAGGCCGTTCTTAGTGCTATTGTTAGCCAACAAAGGAAACATTCTGATAAATCAGGATTAGGCCTTGGTTGTGAAGCAAAATTCTCTAAGAATGCCTTGAACAAGAATGCTGAATTTTCTAAGCAGAGAAAGATACCATTCGTTTCTGCTGGAAAATTGAATGCTGATAAAGGAAAGGAAAAGGTTAATGATGAGTCATCATCTGCTAGGCAGACAGATTGGCGTAGCAAGCATGCCTCTGCTGGACCTCAGCAGAATGCTCAGAGGATGTCAGCTAGGCATGTTAATGCTAGATCTCAGCAGGCTACCCCGAGAGTGCCTGCTAAGCATACATCTGTTGGAAGTAAGCATAGTACCCAGAAGATGTCTGCTAGATCTCACTCGGTAGTGTCTTGAGGAATGTTTAGCATCATATTTCAAATGCTAAGATAGCATATCCTTCCTTCACTAAGGGCAAGCAGGCTCAATACCATGATGTAAGACAGTCGTACAAGCAGTAAACACCACATAGGAGGAACACCTATGTGAGGTCCGAGTCCAAATCATTTCCTTTTCAAAGGACAAGGAAGGGTAAGCACACTACTCCACCTAGATCTCATCATGTAAAGTATGCTTACCCAAAGATCGAGAAGGGATCCAAGAGTGATGTAAAGATGAAAGTTTTGAAATCACCAAGATGTGGGTTCCAAAAGGAACAATGATCCATGCTAATCCCGCAGGACCCGATGCTGAGCAGGTACCTAAACAAAATTGTTAATTGTTTTGCAGGGACAGGATCCAAGTGCCAAGACATCAAGAATGTCAAATGAGTGGATCCTAGATAACGGCTGTTTAGCGCACATGACGGGGGATGAAGAGCTATTTTCGGACATTCAAAGAATTTATGGCCCCACAGTTGTGTTCGGTGACAACAACGAAGGCAGAGTAATTGGGAGAGGATGCATAGAATGAAATGGTCTAAGGATTATCAATGTCGCGCTCGTATCCAATCTCAAGCACAACCTGCTAATTATTAGCCAGCTATGCAAAAATGGGTATACCATTTCTTTCGTTAATACTGGTTGTTCTATTGCTGATAATGCTACAGGTGAAGTAAAGCTGAGAGGCATCCGAAAGGGTGGCCTATATATTGTTGATTGGCATAGTGGCCAGCAACATTCTTGTTTTGTAGCATTGAACACAGAAGAAACCAATTGGCTATAGCATAAGAGGTTGACCCACTTGAATTTCAAGACCATCAACCACCTAGCCAAGCATAAGCTTGTTGAAGGATTGCCTGCTGAAACTTTCCGAAAGGAAGGTGTGTGCAAAGCTTGCCAACAAGGGAAGCAAAAGGCATCTTTCAGATCAAACCTGGAGAAGGCCACTCCAGAAAGGATCCTAGAGCTTTTCACTACTACAAAATATGGTTGTCCTGACAAGTTTACCTGTCACTAATTATAAACTATTGTGACACATGTTACTATGCTGACACTATTACATACTGTTGTCCAAAAAGGTGTCACTATAGAGTGGAGTCTTATAACAACAGTAGTGGTGTCAATATAATTAACATATTCTGACATGTTTATATGTTGGTAAAATGAATGTAAAGTTACAGTATTCCACTGTGAGTAAAGACATTTTACTTCACATATTAATCTATTGGGTAAAATTATTTTTACTAACACTACAATTTGTGAGTACAGATATTTATACTTCACATAATAATCTTTTGGGCTAAATTATTTTTGCTCACACCATATTCTGCGAGTACAAATACTTAAACATTCTTTGTTTCGTGTCGGGAAAAACTTATAGGATGGATAATAAAAAAAACCATATAATGAATTTATTCATTAAATTCATATTTTGTATACTAATTAAAAATGAACACTTATAAACATAATAAAAAATTATGAAGCTAAACTACTCAATATTCATAAATATATTTAATAATGTATCCAACAAACTTCATTAGTTATTCACAAAAAAAAGTACTGAACTAGATCATTTTAAACCGAAAGAATAGCTAACAATTCCCAAACATTTGTCAACAAAGTATCGAAACTACTAATAAACTACGAGCATGTCTCTACATCACTCTCTCTGCCATTTTGCAATTTATCTTCATCATTCATCAATGTAAATCGAAATCTGTTAAGAGAAACAATAATGCAATATTTCAATCATTAATAGTTAACACAAGGTCAATATTTAACGAATAACAAAATTAACTAGTTCTACATATAATCAAAAGTCAATAAAAACTTCTTTTTTAAAATTAGCTTGCTTCATATATTATTGGATTTTTTATAGTTTAAATTTATCTATCATATCCTTTCGCTAAACTAATGTAAAATGTCTTAGTATAATATCAATGAGTTAGATTATCATTACAACATATTAATTTCTTTTTTGAACTATAGAAAATAGAAATTCAAATAGTTATTCCAGTTGATTAGTTAAATTAGTGAAATGCAATACTACACTTCTTAGTTTAAACTAAACTACATTTCAATAGATTAAAAGCATACTAGAGGCGTTCCTATAGAACATATTTCAGTACAACATACTAGTGAAATGCAATACTACATCTCTTAGTTTAAACTAAATTACACTTAAATATATTAAAAGCATACTAGAGGCATTCCTATAAAACATATTGCAGTACAACTTATGAATATGCATGTTGTCAAAGTAAGAATGAAAATCTTACAGACAAAAACACTCATTTAAAAGAAAGTAGAAGATATTATTGCACATAGAGAAATATTGAGTACGGAAGCATGAATTGCTGAAAGAAAAAAAAATGCATATATTCTTTCCGTAAATAAGGACAACTTTAAATTTGGAAGGCACTTACTATTTTAAAGGCATCTAGTGCAGCATTAATATCCGTTGAAATTAAGAGGTAGCGAAGTTCCAGAAATTCCTGAGATTATGATAGAATATCTAATTAGAATCATGTATAACTCAAAATTTTATCATCGTATATTACATTAAGAAAACTAAACAACACTTCAAACTAAGTTGCACTAGGGACAAACATATTCATGTAGAAGCAATAGTACTTCTGTCAATGTGTAATATGGTCTTCACTAAAATGATTCCTTCTACAAGTTCCCAACAAGATCAATGCTTTCATGGATGCCCAATACTTAATCCAACTAATGCTTTTTCGAGGCAGTGGCATAAATCTCATATTTATCTAGTTATCTGGACAAATAATTTTTTTTTTCATGCAGCAACAACTTCTATATAAGCTATAGAAACCATTGGATCGAGAGAATAAACACACACAAAAAAAACCTTTTTTTTTAGTTTTGATCTGGTAGAACTCTTGGGCCTTCTTGTTCTGATCAAGCTGAACATGAATGTGTCCAAGAGCCTACAGCAAATGAAAGAAATTAGTTCAACTTAAATTAAGATATAAATTTATTTTTAGTTTTTCATTCAAATACACAAATATTACAAAATATTATTAAAACAAAACATTTAAACCAAGCTAGAGCAATCCTTATTCAAAAGTCCCAAATATATATTTCAAAATTTTAACATAACAATACTTTGAAAGAAAGGATAATTTAGAAGGAAATGTGATAAAAATTAGACCTCAAAATGCTATCCCCTAAGAAGAAGTTGACCACAAAAACTATCAACTCTACAAATGCATCTGGGCCTGGGGTGACATTATTGGTATGCAAATCCACCAGCAAAACAAGGCAGGTTAATCATATGGATTGCATCTCTGTAGATGAAATATTTGAGATATTGAAAAAGCTGAGGCTGCATCTCCATTACCTGTAGAAACATGCGCAAAATCCAAGAAAATGAAATGGGAAACAAGAATCCAGACAAACTGAAGTTCAGCTGCTACAAAATGAAACAATCAAGGGGTCCACAAGATCAATGTGAGAACTCTAGGCTTTCAATATTGGAGTGTCATGCTTCGTGCTAACTGACCAAACAAAACAGGACAAGAGCAGAACTCTATAAGCAAAACTCAGGAATTAGAAAAAAGATTAAATAGGAATATCCTGACCAACCTTCAAATTGCCGCAGATTGTCTGTGTGAGTGCAGAGTTCAGAGTTGTGTTGAGGAATATACTATAATTCGGGAAGAAAACTAGTAAGCAGGACAAGAGCATCACAACTTGAAACCGGATAAGAAGGAAACAACTCATAAACACAATCTGAGCATGAGCAATATGCATTTTCTTTATGTAAATAGTTAATTGATTTGAGAATTGATAACCTGATTAGTCCCATCCACCACTCTATACAACATCAAAGCTGTGTGGTTAGAAATTAAATGCTAGTATATGATGTAGCACCTAAGTGGATGGATGAAACTTCAACTAGAAAGTATCAGCTGAAAGAGCAGTTTTCCAAAGAAAGAAGGAAAAATAAAGTATCAATCTTGAAGCTAGAAGGGTAGAGTATAAAATGATAGGGATATGAAGAGAAAGTTAAGGTGGAAGGTAATGATTTGAACAAGAAATATGTCATGATATAAGTCAGTTATCTGGATACAGAATTAGAGCAATAAGAAAGATGAGGTAAATAAAGCATAATCGAATAACATGAGCTGCAAAACTAGTTAAGGTGATTTTTTTCCGAAAACCAGCATCTGAAGCTTTATTTAGTTTGCTAAATATGTTGCAATACTAAATGACATCAATTGATGTATTCAAATCTACAACAAAGCTATCTTCAGTTTGCTAAATATGTTGTAATACTAAAGGGCATCAGTTAATGTATTTTTAAATACTTACTCTGAAGCTGATTGGCTCAGCATATTCAAACCTAAACATCCAATTATCAAAACGTATACATAGATGAGATTTCTCAACAAATATATAGGGACAAGAAAAATCTTATTTTAAGGATAAGCTAGGATTCATCAGACAAAACAGTTTATTTAAATAGTTTAAGGTACAAGTAAAATCAAATTTTTGTACCTTCTTCTTTTCCTCTACATCGGGGGCAGCTGCGGTCGCGGCGCCGCCAGTAGCAACAACTGCAATGGCACCATCACCTCCAGATTCAATGTTCAAAGAAATAAGAAGACCAATAGATTCACGGGCAGAAGCAAACAAACCCTAACTCTAAAATCAGTTTTAAAATAGCCAAATTTGGATATGCTAGAGAACTAGCAATACTCGCAGAGAGAAGAATATAACTACACAAGAAAACTCGCCCATTTTAAATGAACTCACCTACAACATCAACAACCAAATCGGCACACAGAAATTGAGATTTTTCATTAACCTTTGTGTCGACGCACGCACAGGTAAATGTATTGCAGAAGGAACAAAAAGAGAAAGAATCGTAACCTTGTGTTTTGATTTGGACGAACCCGTTGAGATTACTGCACAAAGATTCCACAAATAAGAGGCACATTTATGTTTCACAAATGTTGGGTGATGCTTTTCTGAACGAAATGAGAAGAAAAATAAAAAATAAAGGAACTCATAAAGAGAAAAAATTGAGAGAAAATATAGGACCCAAAATAAGTGTAAGGTTTTATTGGAGGGAGAATTTTTCTTTAAATTGTAATTCCCCCTCTTTTTATTTGTTTATGAAGTTTGTTTTTCCTCACACTCGTAAACAATTGTGGGGTTAAGTACTTTAAAATTGAGGTTGTATTTTAGATTTTAAAAAAAGTATTTAGTATAAATCTAACAATACTTTTTAGTGACAGTCGTCATTATATGTATAATACCACAACATTTTTTAATATATGTTAGGAAAAGGGTGTCAGCACAACCTAAATTTGTAGTAGTGTTTGCACATGGATTTATTTGGCCCAGTCACTCCATCCACTATAAGTAAAAAGGTTTATACACTTATGGTTGTTGATGACTTTTCCAGGTACACGTGGGTTCATTTGCTGAGAACCAAAGATGAAGTAAAGCTCATCCTACTGGAGCTAATCCTCAAAGAGTAGAATAGCAAAGAAGTCACTGTCAACAGGATTAGATCGGACAATGGAACCGAGTTTTGCAATGGGATCTTGATGGATTTTTGCGCCGAAGCTGGTATCGGGCATGAGAAATCCACTGCTAGGACCCCCCAGCAGAACGGTCTAGTAGAGAGAAGGAACCGAACATTGAAGGAAACTGTGCGGTCAATGCTCGCTGATTCCGGTCTAAGTGGAAAGTACTGGGGCGAAGCAATTATGACAGCTTGCTATACACAGAACAGGAGCGCAATTAATGGCAGATTCAATAAAACTCCTTATGATGTGTACAATGGTCGTAAGCTTTCTATTACTCATCTACGTGCTTTTGGTTCAACATGTTATATTCATAACAATGGGAAGTCGAAGCTTAACACTTTTTCTCCTAAGTCTGATGAAGGTGTGTTCCTGGGATATGGACACCCATCTTACAAGGGTTATAGAGTGTTAAACAAGACGACTCAAGTTGTGAAAATAACATGCAATGTTATTTTTTATGAATATACTTTAGTGCGCAGAGCTATAAGAGAGAAAGAGGTTAGCAATCATGAGGCTAATGATGTCAATAATCAATCCATCTTGAATTCTTTCGAAAATATGAAGATTGATTCGACTAAGTCTATAAGTGATTGTAATCCATTCCAGACGCACTCAGTAGGTGACCAGACTGCTGACAGGGCCGATGATGCTAATGATCATGTTGAGGCCACCCCACCAATTTATCTTAATGATAATTTGGATATTCTGGAATCACTTGAAGAAAAAGATGAAGAAATTCCGGATCAAGGACGCATTGCTGAAGAAGGACTGGACGCTACTGAAGGCGTTGTTGAGGACTATGTCGAAGACGATGTTGTGATTCCAGCTGCTAAACATCCAGTTGCTAAAGTTTCAGCTGCTGAAGTCCAGGATGCTGATGCTCCTGTTGCTGAGGTGCCGAATGCTGAGGTACCGGATGCTGAGCCAGAAGTGAGTGCTGAGGAGAATGTTCTAGCAGAGAACAATTCAGCAGGCGAAGCTAGCAATGCTACACCAGCAACCAATAACCAGAGACCAAGATGGCTATGCGATCATCCCTTAGATGTCATTCTTGATGATGTCAATGATCCAGTAAGACTGCGTCAAGGCAATGCGATGCTAGCTTGCTATATTTTGCATGAGGAGCCTACGAAGGTTGAAGACGCTTTACAATTTCCAGATTGGGTGAACGCTATGCAAGAGGAGCTTGCTGAGTTCACGTGCAACCACGCTTTGGATTTGGTGGATAGACCTGAACACCAAAGTGTAATTGGAACTAAATGGGTGTTCAAGAATAAGAAGGACGAGTCTGGAATAGTCATTTGGAATAAAGCTTATCTCTTAGCAAAGGGCTATAGACAATGTGAAGGCATTGATTACGATGAGACGTTTGCTTTGGTCGCTCGATTGGAAGCAATAAGATTATTCCTAGCATATGCTGCACATCATGAGTTCTCTGTAATGCAGATGTATGTGAAGAGTGATTTTCTAAATGGTGAGCTAAAGGAGGAAGTGTACGTTGAGCAACCACCAGGCTTCGAACAAGGAAATCAAGTTTACAGGCTAAGGAAAGCCTTGTATGGTTTGAAGCAAGCACCGAGGGCGTGGTATGGAACCCTGTCCAAATTTCTTCTGGATAATGGCTTCAAGAAGGGGAAGATTGACCAGACCCTCTTCCGCATTAAAGACGAAGGAAGCATATTGCTCGTACAGATATATGTCGACAACATTATCTTTCGATCGAAGAATTCAAACTTGTGCGACAAGTTTTCGAAGCTTATGACGAGTAATTTCCAGAAGAGTATGATGGGCAAGATGTCGTACTTTCTTGGACTTCAAGTTCAGCAATCGAGTGAAGGGATTTTCATTCACCAAAGGAAGCACACTCGCGATCTCATTGCTAAGTATTGTCCAGAAAAGACGAAGAGTTTGAGGATTCCAATCAGCACGAGTTGCCAGATCTCCATTGATGAAGGAGGAGAACCTTTGAATCCCACACTCTATCGAGGTATCATCGGATCCTTGCTTTATTTAACAGCTAGTAGACCCGATATCTCTTATTCTGTCAGTATATGCGCGCGGTATCAAGCAAATCCGAAGAAGTCACACTTAGATGTTGCTAAGAGGATTATCCGATACCTCAAATGTACCGAAGGTCTAGGAATTTGGTATCCAAGGTGCGATGGGCTAGCACTAAGTGGTTATTCCAATTCAGACTTCGAGGGATGCAAGATTGATCGGAAGAGCACCAGCGGGACATGCCAATTCCTTGGACATAAGCTGATCAGTTGGTTTAGCAAGAAACAACACTCAGTTGCTACGTCTACTACTGAAGTTGAATACGTAGCAGCCGCTAGTTGTTGTTCTCAAGTCTTGTGGATTCAGCAACAATTGCTAGATTATGACATTCCTTCTAAATGTGTGCCGATCTACTATGACAACAATAGTGCTATGTGCATAACGAAGAACCCCGTTCATCATTCAAGAACGAAGCATATTGATATCCGAGATCATCAGCTTAAAAAGGATATTGATATTCAATATATATGCACTGAAGCTCAGCTAGCAGATATCTTCACCAAGCCGCTTGCTGAGGCTCGTTTCAAAGAACTTTGTCTAAAGTTCAACCTCATGAAGCTCGAAGATGTTGTGGATGAATGAGTATTAAGTTCTCATTCTTTCTGAATTTCTTGGATTTCTGGAGAAGATGGAGAGAAACGTATCCAAGCTTATGTTTTTCGATTGCTAGTTCTTATTGCTGAAATAAGACTGCCAAGCAGATAGCAGAGGAAAGTTGAGTCCCAGCTCTCAACAGTTACAACAAGTAGAAGCGCTTGCTGAGTTGGATGCTGAGTCCAAGTTCTCAGCACTTGATGCCTTGTTATAATATTTGGGAATAGAAGGTTGCTAGAGGTTTAGGCTGCTGAGTCCGAGCTCTAAGCAAACTATATTCGCATGGTAGGACTGAGTGTTGAGTCCAAGCTCTCAGCAGACTCATATGCATGCTAAGGATTTCCTACGCTAGCAGACTGCTGAGTCCCGGCTCTTAGCAATCTCCGACCTTCAAGGGAAGTCGAAGCGGGACGGATTTGAAATTCAAATTGGACATGCATTTAATGCGTGCAGACGATGATGATGAGTTAAGGCTCAACACGTCATCAGTACTCGAGTTTGTAGGAGCATAGGTCATCGTACGAAGCATCTCCGCGAAGCCTAGCTGTCGATCGAATTTGAAGAGGTGTAACCCCAAACATCGGATCTTTAACCAGAAGGTATAAACGCTTCACTTACTCGAATTTCTTCACTTTATAGAAATTCAAGTCCCCAAGCCTTCAAACCTTCAAGCTCTCTGAAAATTCCCGACATCTCTCTCCAAATTCCTTAAGTTCTTCTGCAAATGGCTGCTAATCCCGAATCCCCTACTCAATCTCACCACTCTGAACTCTCTACTCACACCACCGATACATCGAATTCTTCTACCGAATCTGGTATCCCCATTCACTCTCTTACTTCTACAATAACCCTCCATGAGAGATGGGCTTCAGAATACACAGGGGTAGTTAAAAAAGAGGATGAAGAAGATAACATCCCCTACGGTCAGTTGGTGACCCTAGCCAAAAATAAGGAACAGTCCGGTTTATCCACCAATCAGAGGCGCGCGGCGCAGATTATGAAGGACCAGATTCTGTACACCCCTCTCGCTGCTGTACAGTTTCAGGAATGGCTAATGGAAGCCCTAACCAAGGCAAGGGTTATTCAATATTTGTCAGCAGAGCCAATGTGGTTCCATCCACACATGGTATCTGAGTTCTATGCCCGAGCGGTAAATGAAGAATCGACCCAGAAGTCTTTCAAAACTTCAGTTTATGAAACTATTCTAGAGGTAAGTGCGGATATTCTGGACGATAAGTTCGGTCTTCCGAACAAAGATGAGCGTGTGGCTACGTACAAGCTCACTGATATCGAGGAGATGAAGAGAATATGGACGTCCTGGAAGAAGCCGTAGTTGGTGAAAGACAACAAAGGGCAGCCGATCACTTTTAAAGTTGCAACCCCGATCAATCAATTCAGAGATGAATACAAGCTCCTTGCTGAGCTAGTTATCAAAATGTTCCAGTGTGATGCTGGTTCATACTCTCAATTGTCTGCTCACAAGTATGCCATGATGATGGCGATTGTTGACAAGATAGCAGGGAACTGGGTGGAGTTCTTCTACGGACGGTGGTTGGAGCACGTAAGGAAGAACGTGACAATCAAGAAGGATGGTACTTTTTCTTCCAACGTGAACTTCGGACTGAAAATCAGCAAGTTCATAGAAATGTTCTTCCATATGAAGAAGCTTGATGAAGGTGAGAAGCTGCTTCCAACGAATTTTATTCCCGAGACAAAAAAGGCGACACTTCATCCCGATCGTAGACGTCCAAAAATTTTGAAGGGAAAATCAAACGTGGACACCACAATTCCTACATCTCCAGAGCTTCCTCACTCTGCTGAGCTTGCATTCCAACAGTTGGAGCACGCCATTGCTATGACTCCGGAGGAGATAGCGGCTGCCAGGAAAGAAGCAGAGACAAAGAAGTGCTTTGAGGAGCTCGAAGACATTGAGAAGCTTGAGCTCAGAGATGTCCCTGCATCTACTGCTCAATAGGATCCGCTCATTGCTACTATTCCCAAGAAGCCCCGAACAGAGGTTACTACACCAGAGAGACGAAGGACGAGGAGGCAGTTTCGGAAGCCATATGAGGACGTCCTCACCACTACGGAGCCTGAAAAGAAGAAGAGGCGGAGGTTGGTGAAGAACTCTGAAAAAGAAGACGAGAAAGCTTCTGAGGAGACTGCTAAGGATGCTGAGCAAGAGCACGAGAAAGAGCCCGGAAAGGAGAAGCCACTTTCCTGTAAGCCCATTGAGGAGCGCCTTTGAATTCTGAGGGAGAAAAAGAGGAAGAGGCAAGCCGAGCAAAGAGCGCATGAGCAGAAAAAGTTCAAGAAAGACATGGAACAGATGATCTTCTATGCTCGTGATCGGAACTTTGAGCAAGCGAAGCAGGCTGCTTATGAGCGTGACGCCAAGAAAGCCGTTGACCGGCTAGCTGCTAAAAAGGCTGCTCAATTGTTAGAGCAAGCAGCACGGGAGGCATCCAAGTCAGCAGCCGCAGCCACCAAAAAGAAGATTGGGAAAGACAAAGAAGGAGGTAGGATTACCGTTACCATCCCCAAAATCGATGCTGCTGGAGCGATAGTGCCAGAGGAGGAGACCTTATCCGACAAAGAGCTTGATCAACTTTTGCAGTCTGGAGCGTTTAATACGCCAGAGCAATTAAAAGGCAAAGGTGTTTGAATCCGTGAACCAAATGAAGAGCCTAGCAGTAGCAGCAGTTCTGATGAGGATGTGCCGCGCAGAGATGAGGATGCTGGTCCATCCGGTTCGGGTCAGCATGCCAAGCAGGAGGCTGGCAGTGTTGAGGGATCGCACGCTGAGCAGACTGCTCACGTTGTGAAGGTTCGGGTGCTGAGCAAGTTGCTAGCACTTACGGAAGAGTTGAAAGAGCAAATGTAGCCACAAGACCAGAGCACGCCGAATAGGATCCTGGCTTCTTAGCCACTTGTTTCTCCGAATCTAATTCTGATGGAGAATCGAAGGATATTTTTGATGCTGCATATCTAAGGAAAATCTCCACAGAAGGGAATGGCGAGCTGAGAATTCCTTTCAAAGGTCTACCAGGGCGCTGATGGAAGACAAGGCGGGTAGCGTAATGGTGTGCGCCAGTCTTTCTCGCTGAAGAGGTAAATGTTGATCTCCTTACTCTATTTTCTGATATTGAAGAGTTCGTCAAGGCTGAGGTTGAGCGAGACATCACCAATACATATTATGTTGAGATGGATGAATCTACCAAAGAAGGAAAGGTGCTTTGTGAGGAGTTCAGACGCTGGAAATTCTTTGACTATGTCGTGCACCCGTTGTGCTTTGAAGAAAGGATGCTAGTGATCATGACAAAGGGCCTAAACTTATGGAGACTTGATGAGCAGTGGTGCAACGATTGGATCGATCAAGTGGTGGGAATGAAGCAATATTCTGATAAGCAGGTGCTGGCGAGAGTCCAGGCCATTCGAGCTCATAGGTTGTTCAACCATGCCCCATCCTTGCCGAAATCCACCTTCGCTCCTGATGGCTACTCGGACGCCAGAATTAAATTATCTAAGTGCCAGACTAAGGCAGCAGCAGAGTACAAAAGAAGGCAAGCAGAGTACGAGACTCAAAAGAAGGGAAGGCTGCTAGCCAGGATGGCTGCTGAGGCTGCAGAACGTGAGGCTGCTGAGCTGAGTGCAAAAGACAAGAGGCTAGTCATATTTTTTAGCCTGGACATTCTTGACGTGATACAAGCTGCTCAAGAAGAGGAGGCAAAGGCTGCTGAGAATGCTTAAATCTTGGAGGCTGCTCAGAGAATAGTGGATGAGGAGGCTCGCTACCTGGATGCTCAAGCAGAGATTGCTCAAGCCAAGAGCGCAGCACTGTGCCTATTTGCCGAGGAAGCTCGCTATTCTGAAAGGAGAGATCATTCAAGCCATGGAAGCAGCCCAGCGCCTTATTGACAAAGAATCTATCTATTTGGCTGCTCATGGTGGAGCAGATGCTGTGATGGAAGAGGTTACCACTGCTGGAGGTCGAGAACTAGTAGTGACCACAACTTCATCATTCTATGCTACTCCGGTGAGTTCTCAAGACTTCCCCTCTTACTTAAATTATGTTGTCCAATTCGAGGTGCAAAGTGTTGTATCCTCCATGACTGAGCGAATGGCGATGGAAGCAACGGATATAAGGAGGGAGATTGACGAGGTCAGATCTGGAGTTTCTAAAGTTCGAACCGAGGTTCCTGAGGTTAAAACTAATGTAGCTGAGGTAAAGACAAATATAGAAGTGCTGAAGGAGGACGTAGCAGAATCTCAGCAGCAAATGACGCAAACTGTTCAATCCTTCTCGACCACCTTTTTGGCTGCTCCCAAAGAGGGGGACGAGAGGAGACTTGCTGAAGCCGAGCAGAGGAAGAAGGAAGAAGAGGCTCTGGCTGCTGCTGAGGAGGATAAGAGAAGAACTCTGGAGGAGTTGAAGAAGAAAGAAATGGAGCTAAAGATCAATATGCTAGAGATGGAGAACGAGAAGATGGCAAAGAAGCTTGAGAGGGAGGCTGCCAAACGTGAAGCTAGCATGGAGTATCTGGAGAAGTTCATGCAGTTGGCCATCGACAAATTTGACGAGTATGACAAGTCGAAGAAGCCTGCTCCCGACTCTTAATCTTTAATTTCTTACATTAGCAAATCTTCTCTAGCATTCCTTTTGATCTTATCCTTTTCATTTGTATTTGTATTGATCATATCATATGAATGAAAATGGATCAGATTTAGACAATTTCTCATAGTCCATTTCTGAGTTTTTGCTGCGTGTCTAAGTTGATATACACCTTGAGTGTATTCAGCGAATTTACATTTGAATACTGAGTCATTTGCTGAGTGATTGGTTAAGTAAAATGTCTGCTGATTATTTGAGTGCTAGATTCTATCACATTGCTAAGTAGCATTGTTACTTATGTTTTAATCGAGAAATATTCCCAGCAATTGTTGAGGGGGAATTTCTAAAACCAATCCTGCTAGAACTAAGATGGATAAACTCTGAGTTAGACTGCTAGATTAGCATAGCTCTGTACTTAGAAAATTCTTGTGAACTCGGATATTCTTCCTCTTAGATTCAGCAAGTGATAGTAAGCTTTGATCACACCAAAAAGGGGGAAATTGTTGGGAATTATTCATGAGTTCCTTCCTTAGAATCAAATTGTAAAAGGTTTTTTTGGATCAAACCTTAGTGGTTGGTCGATCAATTGCTGAATTCTAGCATAGTCTAGCAACTCTTGTAAAGTCCTGTATAGGCTTAGTATTGAATTGTAATAGATTAGATTGCTAGAAGTATTCCTAGCTGATGGTAGCTGTTAGAGATATTAGCAGATGAAGAAGATTGCTAAAAGAGTTAGCAGTTAAGTGCTAAGAAAGAAGATTGCTAAGGTGTTAGCAATTGTATGCTAAAGGAAGAGACTGCTAGGAGTCCCTACTCAGCAGTCGGAAGCAAAGAAGAGATTGCAGAATGCTAGAAGAATTAACATTTGCTAAGTATCAAGTGATAGCAGAATGCTAAAGGAGTCAGAATTCGCTAGCACTTAGCAGATTGCTAGATGCTATAACAATCTGAAGTCAAAGGTCTCAAATGCTAAATATAAGCAACTGCTGAGGAGTCAGCAGTCCGATACATGGAAGAGTAGATTGCTAGAGAGGCTTAGCAATCAAAAGGCGTAGCAGATCGTGCATGCACTCTCCGAAAATGCTTAGCAAGGCAAGATAGCTAGCAACGACTGCTAATACTTCCGTTCTGACAAAAGTACAAGCAAGGATAAAGCTTTCCTGAAGTAGGTCGGAAAGTACTGTACGACGCCGGAAAGTACGGATAAAGTCTACCCACTCTTGGACGAAGGAGCCGTTGTGTCTAACGGGTATGGAGATTCAAAGTTTGAATCTCCAGATTTAAAAGACAAGTCCAAAACAGAGAGACTACTACTGCTTCAATCACTGCCTACACTCGCAAAACTCCTAAGTAAGAGATTCCTTTGACAAAGCGAACCAAGTGATAATGTAGTCAGTTGAGAGCACGAGATTAAGTGTATTCAAAGCGCTCAACAACCAGGAGTGTCCCCCTATTGAATATCTGACACTGCCTTCAAGAGATTCCTTGACTTAGTTCAAGAATCCAATCATTGGGATACCTTCTATCCTAGGAAGCATCCAGCAGTCACATCTCTGAAAAGAGATTGACTCCGACGGGCAACTGCCAAAACCAGACAAAGTTCAGGAGAGAACTATAAAACCTCCATTGCAGCGAAGGACAAGTTTTACGAGGGTGCCGCCCTTGACTTGGCCGTAGCTGTGGACTGGAAAGAACGAAGTAACGGAGGATAGCTTTGTTGTGGCCAACTCGAAAGCTCACCGCCTACAGCAAGTGTTCGGCGAATCCTTGTATTTCGTATATCTTTTTAGGGAAATTCTTAGCAATCTTGCTGAGGTGTGGACGTAGATCTATTGGATCGAACCACTATAAATATTATGTGTTCGTTGTTGTTTTATTCATTACTATTTGTGTGTCGTGTTTTGAAACCTAGCAACGATAGTTGCTAGAGCATTTGACTGTAAGAAACCTTAATCTCAACTCCGAGCTAAACACTCTTAAACAAGAACATAAGTGCAAGATAAACTTTAATATTCCGCTGCATTCGTGTTTGTTTGTTGTTCGATACTCACCACGACGACTCTGATCAGGGACTTACACATCTTACGTTGCCTTTGTTTGACTTGTTTGGCATATCATCATGTTTAAACTCTGGCAATTGCTTCTCTTCATGCATCTTCCGTCTCGGAATAATAGTTCTTCAAAGATGACCAAATACAATAATGAGAAAGATTAGTCTACTCCATTTACAAATGAAGGGTAAATAGGAAACAAAAAGTTTTCACTCAAAGAAAACAAAACTAGTTCAGAGCGCATTTGAAAGCAAACATGGAAAAGAAGAAGATTGAAAGGTTTAATGCTCCAAGAATTATAAGCAACAACAATAGAAGAATAGCTATTTTACCAAACATAAACGATAGGAAGGGTTGATATATCTTATTTACAAGCGAATGATAAGTTAAATACAAAAGTTTTCAGAGCAACAACATGAACAAGACTTAATTACTATTAAATATGGGGAATAAAATGTTTCAGAGGTTCAATGCAGCAAAATTGACGTGGAGGAGTTATGTATGTAAAGATACATAACTCAGGATCAAGCTTCATAACTTTACTAACACATATAGAACTCAACAGTCATCACTTACTTAGGATGCTCACACATCCCACTTTTCGCGTCCTCTTCTCGAGCTTAACCTGCATGTTTTAGAAATAACATACAGGGACTGAGTACTACGTAACTAGTGAACATATTGCCCAAAAAAAACATATATAAGAAAGTTATGCCATCACACAGGTAACACACGGGGTTTTATTGAAATACAAACTGTGTTTACCAAAATATTTTCATTCCACTACGTAGTTTCACTCTCGCATGCAGTCACTATCTTTTGAAATGTGTGACTTGGAAGCAAGTCTACTTCCAAGACAAGATGAACATCTAGGAACAGAGTATCCTACTTAACCCATTGCCATCAAAGTGCACTGGTCTTGGAACACACAACATCGATACCCGATTAATTTAATGGCCACCTTATTACCCCGAGTGTTAACCCGCAGTTGATCCACTCCATATAAACAGGCTAGGGAATCGAACCCTAGTCCAGACATACCAGGGAATTAAACCCTAGTACTACGGCTTAGGGGAATCCATCCTCGCTTACAATCAATGAAAAATAGTTCAAGGCATAGCCTTGGTGCATTTCTAATGATGTCAACAACTCTCTGGTCAACTACGTCTGGCTCAGAGGAACTGATAGGACACACACAAAACAGTTTGGCATAGACAATCAATTTGAAAACAAAACATCATTTCATGGTTTTACAAAAACAGAGCCTACAGCTCGAAAACATGCTTTTAGTTTTAGAATAAGAAAACCAACCTCAAGTTTTTTTAAATTTAAATAGTTTGGTTGATGCTCAATTACTCTTCTCTGACATGGTATAGTCTCTTCAATTTTAAACAAAAGAAGATAAATATAAGACTAAGTAAATTAAATAACCTTAGCTTAAGTTTTAACACATTTTATATGTCGCGGCTCCAATCAACGTATTATTCACTTAAGATTTTTATTTTTAAACAACTAGACTAACATATATACTTAATACTCCAAATCATGAATAGCATATGGAATCTAGCATGTAATTTAGTTCTTAGCATTCCTTTAAGTTCATAACCTTGGCTTAATTACTCATATCAATCATTAACTTAGTTTTTCTCTACATATAGATTCAATCTCATATCCTCATAATTATTAAACTTAATATTCAAATCTCACATTAGGCCAATAATTATGAATATTACATGTTTATAAGATGATATTCAAGTCCATAAATCAAGAAAAGGAGTTCAAATTTCTATTAGAAATTAACTATAAAAGTTTCAGTTATTCACTTAAATATATCAACAAATACTATGTGTGCATGGCTAGGAACTAGACCTTTCAGTAATTCAATTACAATCAATTCAATTCCAAAATCTCAACAAAGGTACCTAAAATGGTATATCAATTAATCTCACAAATTCATACTAAACTAAACTCAAATTAGTGAAAAACAACCATTTGACAGCTGAAACTTGCGAGCTGAATAACTTAATGGTTTTCTCAACAGAAATCAAGGATTTATATGTCTAGATTCCATTATTTTTTGTTTTTTACAATTTTTGTGAAGACACTTTAGCCTAGTTCTTGCTCATTTGATTATAATTCGCTGCTGAATGTTTCAGATGCAAATGAGGATCCTATCAATACCTCTCTCTCTCTCTCTCATTTTTATTGCTCAGCACATGGAAAAAAATGATAAAACAAATTTTATTATTCTAAACTGAGTCACTCAATTGATTTGACCATTCATTTAAATGGAATCAAGATAAACATTTTGTAGGATTAAAAGAAAATAAATTTCTCTTTCTTTTCAACTATGTTTCAATAAAAAACCGACCAAATTCTGGCTACGCAACAATAATCAACCCAATGCCCAATCATCACTACATCCCAACGTGTTCCTAGCACTCCCTATTATCCCTAAACATGGTCGCACGTGACAAAATTCATGGGTGATTTCTTGGATGGGGGTCAAACCCTAATAGGTAGAAACCCTAAACGCAAATCCTAGGTGGGTGGAAAATTTTGGTGTAACCGTAAATGGTGTTTACGGTTTCACTGAAACCGTAAACACCATTTACGGTTTTATGAAGATATAAAATTAGGGTTTCATTTATTAAACCTAAACTAAACGTCGCAGGATTAAAAAAAAAAAAAAAAAAATTGTTTGATGAAACCGTAAACAATGTTTACGGTTTTACAAAATAAAAAATTTTAAAAAAATAAATAAATGAAACCGTAAACACTGTTTACGGTTTTACCAAAAAAAAAAATTTTAAAAAATAAAATAAATAAAACCGTAAACAGTGTTTACGGTTTTAAGAATATTTTTTTTAAAAAAATACTAAAAATATTAAATCCGTAAATACTATTTACGGTTTCATTTTGCCCATTCTTCCCACGTTTTCTGCCATCTTTTGCTGCCATGCTAGTACAATAATGATGGGCAATAATTTTACAGCTTTCTCCACTCAATTTAAGCTCACCATATTCATATTTTGAAGCTCACAACTCAGTTTAAGCTCACCATATCCATATTCATATTTTTGCCCATTCTTCCGACGAATCTACACCATATTTTATCCTTCAATCCTCACCCAAAATGCAGCCTTTTGAAATATATTTTTTATGGCAGAGCACTATTGTTCAAGAACCCGATTTTGTCTTGGTGATAAATGAAGAATCGTTGGATCTCTCGGAGTTGAAAGAAAAAATATTTGAAGCAACTGGTTGGAACAATTCAATGTGGGAGCTCGAACTAACGTTACAGTTTATCTCAAAGCCGCAGTGGGGTGCTTTTGATCTTGATGACGAGAGAGGTATGGCAGCATTATACAAATATAGTCATTTTCGTCCGGCTATAAATATTACGCTTCATGCTGTGGATTATGGAAATTATATGCTCCATGCTGATGACGACGGTGGAAATGAAACGCTCCATGGTGGGGACAATGAAAATGATGAGCTCGATGCTGCGGAAATTGGAAGTGATCCCAGTGGTGATGAAAGCTTCTCTACCGACGAGGAGGACGAAATGGAATCAATTCCTGACCCAGACTCTGAAATTGAAGAGCGTGACGCATTCGTGGCTGAGGGGTCGCGAGGGAGGTATGTCTACACAGACATTGGTAATTATGCTGATCCTACT
>JAPKLW010000337.1:177066-194011 GCA_026898455.1 Plectranthus barbatus | reverse complement strand
CGTTTCTGGGTGGGGTGGGTGTAGGTTTTATTTTTTTATTAATATTAACAATATTGTTTATTTATTTAACATTTAAACCTAATTTAAACAATAGGTGTCTGTGGCCTAACGGATAAGGTGTCTGAATTCTTGTCTTTGATCGTGGGTTCGAATCCCACTGCCTTCAAATCAGATTTTTATTATTTTTATTTATAATAAATCCGTAAACGTTGTTTACGGTTTTAATTTTTATTTTTTTTTAATTTTCGTAAAACCGTAAATAGCGTTTACGGTTTTTATTTTTGTTTTTTTTTTTTAAATAATAAACGTTGATCGTGGGTTCGAGTCCCACTGATTTCAAACCTGAATTTAATTAATAATGAAACCGTAAACGTTGTTTACGGTTTTGTTTTTTGTTTTTTTTTTTTTTAAATAAATATTATATTTAGTAGCCACTTAATTAAACCATAATTTATGTTTTAACAAAACCGTAAACAGCGAATACGGTTTTACTTTTTCGTGGCAAAACCGTGAACAACGTTTACGGTTAGTCTTCTTTTTTCCACCAATTTAGGTTTAGGGTTTAGATTTTCTACCTACTAGGTTTTGATACCAAAAAAATAAATCTTCCCAAAATTCATATCAAAAGCAAATATTTCATAAAACTGTGAGCACTTGCTCACCTCTTTACATATTCAGCCCTTATAGCCAAAATCACTTCTTCAACAGCGAATCCACCACAATTAATCCGTCCAAAAGTTACTATGAAGTCCCTAGACATCATATATACAAGATTATTAAGGTAAATTTTCAATTTATGGAAGTAACTTTCAAATTTTTGAAAGAGAGTCACCTATAGCAGCTGAAACTTGTCAGATCAGTTTCTCCCTTGTTTCTGGCAAAATTGTACAAATTTTATGTCCAAATTTATATACTCAAGAAGATCTTTCATCTTTGTGAAGAGAACTTTTGCAAATTCTCGCTGGTTTAATAAGAAAAGGGCCGAACAGAGAGGTGACGGGTTTGATGGTGTAGATGTTAGAAAGAATTTTGATGAAAATGAATTAACCTCTCCTTATTTGAGCCACCGAATCCCCATTCAAGCTTAATCATAGGTCTAAGAGGATATAATTATGACAAGTGTTATACTCATTATTTATAATAATGTATTTAATTAATATGATTTTACACATACTAAGCTATACTATAAATTCATGATTCAATCTTGCACTGAATCTCATATAAATATCATATTCTCAATCCGATCAATTTATTTTATTTGAATAATTATACACTAACAATTCTTAACTCAGTTTAAAGAATAAGACATTCGATTGTAAGAATCAAAATCAATCGAGCTTAAATAATAACTCAAAAAACCCTAAATTTCTTAACTCGGTTTAAACCTCGAATTCGAATATTCATCTAAATAAGATATTAAAAATCAAACTCATAAATATAAACTTCAAAAACTTCAAACCTAAACTTGATTTCATAGAAGTTAAATCATCATGTGCTGTAAAATTAAATAAATACACAATTGAATTTATAATTAAGCATAATTAGCTTAAATAATCTTTAGGTTATTACACTTCATCAAGATTCTCCAATATAGTATGAATTACTATGTCTTCTTTCATGGTCTCTTGACAATGGCTTTGTATACCCAAAATTGGACTGGTAATGATATTGAGTGTAGTCGGATCCTCGATCTCTTCATTTTCTTCAATGAGACTCTCCAAATGTGTAGCAACTCTCATATCCTCTTCTTTGAACTCTTGAGTTGAAACACTCATCGGCTCAGTTTCAAATGTCACCAATGTCTGGTCCACCAATGATAGAAGCTTTTCGAATGAGAAATAACTATCTAATTGGATATTGCTGATATCTTTGCTTTTCATCCTCCTTTTGAACTGATTTTCAATTTTGATGGCCATGTGAACCATGTCCTCCAATTCCTCATTATGTTGCAGCTCCAATCTTTGGATCTCCCAATTCAATCCAACAAAAAGTCTTTTCGTTGTTATTTCCTGATGCTCACTGATATTGGCTCGAATATGGCTTCTTCCATCTATTTGTAGTAGTCTTCCACACTTTTAGATCCTTGCATCAAATCCTGCAACTTGTAATACAATTGTCGACAGTAATAATCAGGTATAAATTATTTTCTCATTACTACCTTTAAATCTTTCCACGTCTGGATTGGCAGATCTCGAAACCTGCTCTTTTCACACATGAACCGATCCCACCAAGTAAGTGTATAATCAGTACATCTCATTGCTGCCAAATCGACCTTTTTGAGCTCAGAATAGTAATGTTCTTTAAAGATAGCTCAAGATTCCTCTCCTAATTGAGATATAACTCGGGATCATGTCATCCTTGAAAAATTGGAATGTTCATCTTTATGTTTCCCAACCTACCGTCATTTTGGGTTCTTCCTCTTCACCTACCATTTCTATAATTATCAGCAGCTACATGTTGTGAACTCGCAGCATGTGATATCTCCAATTGATCCATCCGCTAATTTATGCGTTCATTTATCCGACCACATAATGCTTCAAATTCACTCTTCATCGCCTTATTCAATTCTGATTTAAAAGTCTCCATTATGTACTTGGTTTGTCACCAATACCAGTGTTGCCTACTATCCCTCCTAATAACTAAGTTTGATTATGTTTTGAAATTCCTACAAGAAAATGTATAGGCCACAAGCTCTCGTATATCACTCAAGAATGGACTCAACACTCGTGTATCACTCAATTTATGGTTTTTTATATTCCCTTGTTCACTTGCCTTTTGCTACTTTATTTCACAAACTAACTTTTTTTTTCTCCCCCTTTTTTTACAATGCAGAAATTTTACCTATATGAGTATAGGAATATATATAGATGAAAAAATGATATGATAGATATGGAAAAATATATGGATGAATATGATGTGGATAATTATGGATGAGATAAATATGAATATATATATATAGGGTAGTGATTATGTGTTAAAATCTTTCCAGTTGTTAAATAAGAATAAATCTGTATCATTAAAGATCAAAATCAACACAGGTGATCAATTTAAATCCGTCCCAATTTCAGTGCATTATTTGTGTTACCATTTAGCATTCAAGGGCAAAAATGTGAAAAATATATATTCAAGAATTTTATTTCGTGTAGTTCATAAAACATAATATGCATACGTTTGATGTAAAAAATTCAATATTTTTGGCATAAAACTGCAACATATAATCAATGAAAAAAACGCACTCAATATGAATATAAAAATGCCCATGCTTTCGAATAAAAATTCATATTGTTCAAGTTTGATGCAAAAAAAAATGCAGACATTTAAGAACATTTTTTATGCGTAATGGAAGCATTTTTTATTCTGAACGTAAATATAATGAAGAACATATACGAGCTGAATATAAAATCAAGATTTTCGTGCAAATCTTCTAAATTCAACATATTCAATATCAATATCATATGAATCATCGTAAAAATACGTTTAATTTTATATATGACTCGTAAAAAATAGATTTGAATAGAGAAAGATATTATTGTTTGATTATAATGGGAGGAAAGAGAAAATTAGGAGAGATAATATTTAGATCTAGGATAGAGAAGAGTGTTACTCAAATTTAAAGACTAAATTACAAAGATGCCCTAATTACCTAATTTATCTAATAACTGTTGAATTATCATAATCATTGGATGAACAAAATAAAGGATCCAAATTTATTCTTATTTAACATGGGAAGAGCCTTTAACATATGATGACTACTCTCTCTCTCCCCCCCTCTCTCTCTCTCTCTCTCTATATATATATATATATATATATATAGTTGTGATCATATGAGAATAGTTTTTAGTATGAGAAATGAGAATAAATCTCAGCCTTTGATTTTGTGATTTCAACGCTCAAGATGTATTTCATTCCGTGCGCAGTTTTTGCTCGATTATGATGCATTGTTGATTCATTAAGGTTATTTTTGTAATTTTAGTTTTTTTTAAAAATTTAAAAAGTATCTTCCTCCATATTTGACTAGATTTTTCTTACCTTTTTTTTCGCGCGATGTGATTTCTTCTTCCTTCTTCGTTCGATTTGATTTATATTTCTTCTGTCGATCAGATTTTTTCTTTGTTTCAGGAATCCGCATTCGTCTTCGGTCTCGACTTTGTTAATTGTGGTTGTTATTGAGTTCAGTTTTTTATTTTGTACGTACTTCTGTCGTTTGAAGAAGATATGGCTGATCGAGGATCTGAAGGTAAGTTCATAGTTTTGTATTTTTTTTATTTTTTTATTTTTTTTGAATAGGTATACATTTATTAAACTCACACACCCAGATGTCCCCAGGGAAGCTCGGACCTGTGACCTCTTGGTCCAGGCAAGGTGCTTTCACCACTACACCCCGAGCGAGGGGACAATAGTTTTGTATTTTTGATTTGTGATAGTGTTCATGCTTCTTTTGATGTTTTGTAATGTTAAGAGATGATTTGATCTAGTTTTGGAATTGTCAACTCTGTACGTAATTGATTCATTGTGCATGAATATAGTTCAAAAAAAATTGTTTTCTTCAGATGTTCATTTTTACTTTTATATTGACTATCTTTAGTGTTAAATTTATGCATTTTTGTATCTTACAGGTTCATTTATACCAAACTGTGTTGATGAGATGAAGCCTTTTAAGGACATAACTTTTAGAACTGTTGATGATGGTATTGAGTTTTATAAGGACTATGCTCGTGTTGCTGCTTTGAAGAAGAAGATGTTTGAAGATTTTTATGGTCGACCGGTTCCTGAAAATATTGAAGTGTTGCCTCCAGTTATTGTGAAAACCAAAGGCAGTGGAAGTCGAATTGCTTCGAGGAAGGACAAAGCTTTTAGAATGTTGGATAAACCAATGAGAATGTGTGCAAAATGTAAAAAGTTGACCTATCGTGATTCAAGGAATTGTGTCAAAGTGAATAAGAATGTAACAAAAAATTCATGATAGCATTCTTATAGATGCACGTAGGATAGTAAAAAATGAACTTACGACAGTTAATGCGGTGTAATTTTAATTTTTTTAATTCGTATTTATGTAAAAATGAAGTAAATTGGGCTAAAATGAAGTAAATCGTGTTTAAAATGCAGGTTGCTGTTTGTTTTTGAGTATTTTTATAATTTTAGCCTTTACTGCACGATCTTGGGGCAAAAATGCTGTCTTTTTTAATTTGTTGAGATTGAATCATGTTCGTCGATTTGATGAGATGGACGCGCGAGATCTATTCTCATTTCTCATACTAACCTTCATTATCACCTGATTACTACTATATATATATATATATATATATATATATATATATAGAGTCATATTCATATGACAAGTCCCTCCTGGATGTGAGATGAGAATAGATCTTGGCCATCAATTTAATAGTTTTAATGGCCTTGATTGTATGACATAAATAACATTTGGATTTAATTCTTTTATTATTTAATTACTAAAGGGTGTATTAGGAATTAAGAAATACCATGATATTCTTTCCATAACCATTTCCTTAATTTATTCCTCCAATATTTACCATATACGTTTATTTCATTTTGACTATTTCTTTTTCACATCATTATACTATCAAGACTGATATTCAGCAAACGTATGTATTAATCACTACGAAGGCAGACGGCTGGGGAGATCTCGTCGACGGCAGACCTCGGTAAATTAATTCTTCGTCAATAAGAGATTTGCGACGGTAGTGCGGTAGAGGACACAACATAAGTTTCCTGTTTATGTTACAGTTTTTTATTCCACGTTATGTTGTAAAAGTATGTTAATAATTTTGTGTTTTTTTTGTTACAGTTGCAGAAATACATTAACAAGAAATCTGATCGTGGGGGTATACACGTTTCACTGGTTTTTAAATCTTGGAATCTGGTTTAATCGATCATGGACTCAAGTGAAGGTATTTTTTTTATTTGATTTTTTTTTTTGCATTATATTGTATGTAAATATGCATAATACTTTCCTGTAGTATTGTATTATTTTTTAAGGGCTTTTTTAATACATAATGTATTAAAATGATGAAGTTTTGTCCTTGAGTTTTTTTGCATGAAGGTGTTTTTCTTTTTCTTTTTCTTTTTTTTTTTTTTGCATTTTATTGCATGTAAATGTGCAATAAACTCCCGTGAAATATTGCATTATTTTTAATGGCTTTATTTTATTGATCATGAACTCAAGTGACAATGGTTATTTGTTATTGAACTTTTTCGCATTATATTCCATTTAAATGTGCATTGCACTCATCTGTGATGCTGCATTATTTTGCAAGTGCTTTATGTGACTTTTGTTAGTTAGTAATTATATATTATTTTTAATTTTTTTAGTTTATAATATTTTTAATAAATTTGTGAGCTTTTTTAGTTTTTTTTTTCTTATATTGGAATATTTCGATTTATTCTTGCCGGCATCGTTCAGATTTTTTCTTGATTTGTAGGAGTTCTTGTTTTCGCACTGAACAATTTTGTAGTAAATGATTGTAGTTAATGGTGGGAATTTAATGCAGTAATTTAGTGATTGCATTGCATTAAACCTGGAAATCAAATCGTATTTTGATATTTGTTTTCATGAATTACATATTAGACCTTATAATGTTTTTTTTTTTGCATTAATGCAATTAAAGTGCTTTTGTAAGCTAGGAGGCTTTTAGATTTTCTTAACAGTTTATGTCTAATTGTCTTTTTTCTTAGATTATTGTTTTATTATTTTCAAAGTTTTTTTGTTGTTGCAGTTGTTTTTACTCCAGTTTGCGAGGATTCATTAAAACCTTTTAAGGGAAAAGCATTCACTACGCTCGAAGAAGGTGTTGAATTCTACAAATTCTATGCAAAGAATGTTGGATTTGATACTCGTTTATCACATTCAACCAAATCCGACAATGTTTGTACATGGAGGTACGTCTGCAATAGGGAGGGGGAGAAGTTTGTTGACCCTAATAGACATATGAGAGGGTCATTTGACGTTAATTGTAAGATTCGAAGACGTATTTCATCTCGATGTGGGTGCAAGGCCAAGGTTGTTTTGAAGTTTGTTGCGCATTTGGGTTATGTTATTCATGATTTTGTTGAAGAGCACAACCATGAGCTTGTTGAGGTGGAACACAGGCAATTTATGAAGGTCAATCACAAGCTTGATATCGTTCATCAGATGTTTATAATTGATTGTGCGAGGTCCAACATCGGGCCAACAGCGGCTCATCGATTGTTAGGTGAATTCATGGGTGGTCAAGATGTTATTGGTTGTTCAGTAATGGAGGTGCGCAATTTCTCTCGGGATATTAAAGCTTTTGTTGATGGATGTGATGCACAGATGTTGTTGAATGAATTGCGGAAAAAGAAAGAGTTATGTGAAGCATTTTTTTTCGATTTTGAGATTGATGCTGAGGATAAGTTGACAAGATTATTTTGGTGTGATCCTATTTGTCGAAGGAATTATCAAATGTTTGGTGACGTGGTGGCATTTGATACGACGTACTCGACAAACAAGTAATGAATTCTCTTAATTTTAATTTTCCTGTTAATGATTATTTTTTTAAGCAATATTTATTGCAGCTTCGTTACTTTTCTTGCGTTATGAATTTTTTGTTTTCCTGTTACTTTTCTTGCTTTTAAACAATTAATTATTGTTTGTTTAAAAAATAGCATTATTTAGTTATTTTATTTGCATTATTGTTATATTATTATTGCAGCATTAGTTAGTTTTCTTGCATTATTAAATGATTTTTATCCTTTATTAATATTAGTACTTTTTTTCAATAATTTTAATTAGTTACTGATTTATTGCATTATTCATTTTTATTTTTTAGGTATTGTATGATTTTTGCGCCATTTACTGGGAAGAACAATCATGGGAAACCAGTTACGTTTGCTGCAGGCTTGTTGTCTAAGGAAGACGCATCATCATTTTCATGGTTGTTTCAGAAGTTTGTTTCTTGCATGGGTTCTGCTCCAACACTTATTATAACTGATCAAGATCTGGGCATGAAGGTTGCTGTAGAAAGAGTGTTGACGGAAACTCGTCATCGTTGGTGCATGTGGCACATAATGCTCAAATTGGCAGACAAGATTTCGAAAGAGCTTCGTGCTGATGAGGATTTCAAAAAGGAGCTTAATGCATGTGTTTGGTCAGAGCTGATCGAGTTTGATGTATTTGACGAATCGTGGGGTGAAATAATGGTCAGATTTGGGTTAGAACAGCACCCGTGGTTTGCTTCAATGTTTGAAAATAGAAAGTTTTGGGTCCCTGCATATTTTCGTGATTTTCCAATGAGTGGGCTGCTTAGGACCACATCAATATCAGAGTGTGAAAACAGCTTTTATAAGAGGTATACAAGGTCAAGATCTAATCTTCTTGAATTTTGGATGCATTTTAACAATGCATTGGATGCTCAGAGACATAACAACTCCAGGTTAAACTATCTTGACAAATCCTTTATGCCTTGTTTCACTACTAACTTAGATATTGAGAAACATGCATCGTTGATGTACACTGCAAAAATTTTTGAGCGTGTACAAGTAGAAATTACGTCTGCATGTTTTAAATGTTATATTAAGGAGGTAGTGATTTCAGAAGGTACAGAGATATATAAGATAGTCGACGAGTACAAGGAGTTGTGTGATGTTTATTATGATGAGAATGGTCCTAATTGCACGTGTAATTGTAAAATGTTTGGCCGGATGGGTTTGTTATGCAGACATGTCTTTTTTGTTCTGAAGAATAAGGAATTATTGTGTATTCCTGAAAAGTATGTGCTTGGACGCTGGAAAAAATCTCATTTGGTGCAGCCTCTTCATGGTAAAATTGTTGATGATTTTCAGTTGTATGCCAGCATTGATGAGAATAAAAGGCTGGTAAACAATATTATGACTTCTGTTTATGGTTGGACACAAAAGTTTGAAGGGGATGCTGTTAAATTGTCTAAACTATTAGCTGTTTTTGAAGACGGTGCCAAATCTATTTCCTGTGACAACCAGAATACACAGGTGGGTGAAAAAAGACAGTTGTTTGAGAATTTCTATGGAGCAAAATTGCCTGATAAAGTTGACATTCATCCACCGGATGTTGTTAAGACAAAGGGTAGTGGCAGTCGCATTGTTTCGCGGAGAGAAAAGGCAGCTAAAATGAAAGAAAAACCTTTGCGGCGTTGTGCTAAGTGCAAGGAAATGGTCACTCATGATGCGAGAAATTGTGGAAAAGTTAGAAAATTTTGAATTATTATCTTGCATTCTTGCTGACTTTTTTATTAGTTAAACTAGCTACTGATATCATTTATCTTTGTTTTTAGCATTCTATTTACGAAACGATTTTTAATATAATGCAATTGTTGTTAAATGATTTTGCGATTCTTCTTTTTTTTTTTTAAATGCTCCTTTTTCCTGTTAATATCTATTTCTTAATTAATCAATTTTATAGCATTTTCTCTAATTATTGAACACATTCTTATTTTTACTTCAATAATGTAACAATTTAGTACAGAAAATGCAACTTTTAATATTCAAAAATGCAATATGTAACATTTATCGAATATTATTGTAATGCAATTGTTTATTGTTTATTAAGCAATTTATGTGTTATTTGGATTACTATATATTAGAGAATATATACCGTTTCTTATTTTTAAATTCATTAAATGTAATAATTTTTTTTTTGAAAATGTTACTTTTTAATATTTAATTTTAAAATTTATTATTTACCAGATATTATTTATAATTTACCAAAAATTATGAACTCATCACAAAAACACTACTCCCTCTGTCCCGGATGAATTGTCCACTTTGTTTTTGGCACAATAACTAATGCAAATAGAGATAAAGAAAATTAATATTTTATTAGTGAGTGTATTTTTTTCCATTTTACATAAGTGGCCAATTAAATGGGACGGACAAAAAAGGAGAGGTGGACAATTGAAGTGGAACGGAGGTAGTATATTACAAATAATGCAACTTTTATTAATATAAAATGCAACATTTTCGATATATTTTTATAATTTAAAAATTGATTTTTTATAAAGCAACATTTGTTTGTTGTATCACCGGTTGATCTATTATTATAGTAAATGGTCCCCTTTTTTTGTACATGTATTTTTCATATCAATTACTAAGATCTTATAGCATTTACAATCAAACTGTTGTACATGTAACTCTCTTTAAAGATAATAATGTAACATTTCATAGTATATAATGCAACAATTAACTTTAAAAAAATGTAACCTGCCACATTCAATACATTATAAAAAAAATATTTCAAAAAGGCCATAATTTATTTATTTTTTAACCAAAATGCATCATTTCTAGAAAATGCAAACTACAGCTAACATAAAACAAAGTATTTCTCAAAATGAGAGTCATATCTAATATTCAGCAAAACAATAATGGCATTCATTAATGTGAATTCTTGTAACTGTCAATAAACTTGATTAAATCAAATTTTTGGCCGTCACAGTTACTCTTGAAGTACTCTCTTGCTTTATTGCAGACATGGTTTGATTTGTCATTCATGTTTGATCCAAGGAGCTTACCACAGAACTTCACTCGCAGTAGCTTCAATGTATTCCTCGATGTCCTATTTTCTATGCCACAACTCCATTCATTCTCATTTTCTCCAAAGTATGACTCCATGTGTCTCATTGCATAAACTCCGCAGTCAACATGATTAGTTGCATTCCTCCAATGCATTTGCAACCTTTCAATCGGAACATCCATAATGCTTGTAGCTTTCTTGTGCATATTCATTACCTTTAAAAATTTGATAAATAGATTCACCTGCATGATCTCTTTATTATTAATCAAAATTACACACAAGTAGAATAAAAAATAATAATATCAATATTTAACCATTGTTTATGAGTACAAAGTTCCATTTTCCAAACTTACCAGTTTGATAGGGCTTTGTCCGTACTTGACTATATGAGTACAAAGTTCCATTTTCCAAACTTACCTATTGCATATGTTTCGATTTAAAAATCATAGTAAAAAATGAAAATTAGTGATTATATGCATAATTCTCATAACAGTACACGAATTCTTATATAATGAACGAAGTTGCACAATATAATGCAGAATATGATAGATAAAATGAAATATATTTTTTTCATGCGAGATTAACAAAAAAAAGTAAAATACATTATCTTTGCATACTGTATAAAATATTATAGTTGCTATAAAAGTTGATCATACATTACTTGTTTTTAATTATGTATATTTTTGTTATATTATATAATGCATGTCGAGGTCAATATAATGCATGAAGTTATATTATATAATGCAGAATATGATAGATAAAATGCAACATGTTATTTTCAGCGAAATCATCATTCATCATTATATTTGCACTTGTTATGTATTATATAGTAATAACATATGCATTATAATGAAAGTAATATAATTTTTCTCTAAAATAAATGTAATATCATTATAATATGCATAATTCTCGTAACAGTACACGAATTCTTATATAATGAATGCAGTTGCACAAATAATGCATTAAGTTATATTATATGATGCAGAATATGATATATAAAATGCAACATGTATTTTTCAACAAAATCATCATTCATCACTATATTTGCACTTATCATGTATTATATAGTAATAACATATCCATTATAATGAAAGTAATATAATTTTTCTCTAAAATAAAAGTAATATCATATATAATGGAAGAAGTAATACCGTATAATGATAGTAATATTGTTCTAAAATAAGAGTAATACCATATTATAATGTAGGTAGATGTTTGTTAGGTATATAATGAATGTTAGGTATATAATGCATGTTTCTTATGCATATAATGCATGTTTGTTACATATATAATGTATGTCGAGGTTGAATATGCAAACAAAATCTTAAACAAGTACAAAATGACAAAAATACCCTATAATGCAGTTTTTTTTAGATAAAATAACCGAAAATTCTAGTAAAATCCCGAGCGTACATTCATCAAAATCCATTGCGAGGATTAGTTCCTATTTTTCATGGTAAGAGGTGTTCTCATTGGATCACATCCCTATCTATATATATATATATATATATATATATATATATATATTAGTGATCATATGAGAATAGTTTTTAGTATGAGAAATGAGAATAAATCTCAGACTTTGATTTTGTGATTTCAATGCTCATGATCTATTTCACTCCGTGTGCAGTTTTTTTCTATTATCCTGCAGTTTTGAAAAATTAAGGTTATTTTTGTAATTTTAGTTTTTTTAAAAAATCTGAAACAGTATCTCATCAAATTTTTATTACTTTCTTCGCGCGATTTGATTTTTTCTTCCTTCTTCGTTCGATTTGATTTATATTTCTTCTGTCGATCAGATTTTTTTCTTTGTTTCTGGATTTCGCATTCGTGTTTGGTCTCGACTTTGTTAATTGTGCACGAATATAGTTTTAAAAAAATTGTTTTATTCAGATCAACGTTCATTTTTACTATTATATTGTGCATCTTTAGTGTTAACTTTGTGCATTTTTGTATCTTACGGGTTCATTTATTCCAAAGTGTGTTGATGAGATGAAGCATTTTAAGGGCAGAGTTTTTAGAACTGTTGATATTGGTATTGAGTTTTATAGAGACTACGCTCGTGTTGCTGCTTTGAAGAAGAAGATGTTTAATTTTTTTAATTCGTATTTATGTAAAAATGAAGTAAATCGGGCTAAAAATGAAGTAAATCGGGCTTAAAATGCAGGTTGTTGTTTCTGTTTGAGTATTTTTTACAGTTTTAGCCTTTAAATGCTAAAACTGCAGGATATTGGGGCAAAAATGCCGTGTTTTTCAATTGGCTGAGAATGAATCTTGTTCGTCAATTTGATGAGATGGACGCGCGAGTGTTGGTCCTGATTTATCAGAGTCGTCGTGTTCGAACAGAAACACGAAATGCAGCGGAATAAGTAAACGTCACTTGCACTTACGTTATTAAAGATTGTTTAAGCTCAAGATATGATTAGAGTTTCTTCACAGATATACACTAGCAGTATGAATGCTTGGTTTCAAATCCAACTTAAGACTGTAAGTATTAAAACAGTAAAAGAACACAGTATTTATAGTGGTTCGATCCAAACAGATCTACGTTCACTCCTTAGCCTTAGCCGATGCGCTAAGAATTCCACTAAGAAAGTATAAGAAATACAAGGAATCGCCAAACACTTGCAGTAGGCGGTGAACTTTCAAACCGGCCACAGCAAAGCTATCCTCCGTCACTTCATTCTTCTCAGACCACAACTACGGCCAAGTTAAGGGCTGAACCTTCGTGAAACTTGTCCTACGATGTCGGGAAGCTTTTATAGTTTGCTTCTGAACTTTTCTGGTTTGCGGCTAATGCCCGTCAGAGTCGATCCCTTTCAGAAATGATTGTTGGATCTTCCTAGGATGGAAGGTATCCCAATGATTGAAGATTCTCAACCGAAGTCAAGGAATCTCTAAAAAGCTGTGTCAGATATTCAATGGAAGACACTCCTGGTTGTTGAGGGCTTTGAATACTCTTTATCTCGTACTCTCAACTGACTACTTTTCACTTGTTCTCTTTGTCAAAGGAATCTCTTACTTAGGAGCGAATGTCGGTAGTGATAGAAGCAGTAGTCGACTCCCACTTTTAGACTTGTCTTTTATACTTGGAGACTCAAACTTTGAATCTCCATACCCGTTAGACACAGCGGTTCCTTCGTCCCAGAGTGGATTGACTTTTCCAGTTGCTTTCGGCGTTGTACAGTACTTTCCGAACTACTTCGGGAAAGCTTTGTCCTTTGTGTGTACTTCTATCAGAACGGGAGCATAGCATTTGTTGGTAGCTATTTTGTCTTGCTAAACAACCTCAGAGCAATCTGCTAGTCCTTCTGATTGCTAAGCCTTTTCTAGCAATCTGCTTTTGCTAGTATCTGACTGCTGACGCCTTAGCAAAGTTTAGCACTTGATTCCTTTGATTTCTGATTGCTATCTCTTTTAGCAATCTGTTATATGCTAGCCGATGCTGACTCCTTCAGCATTCTGTTACAACTTGTCAAATAGCAAATGCTCGTTCTTTATGCATTCTGCTAATCTTCTTCCGATTGCTGAGTAGATACTTTTTAGCAGTCTCTTCTTCTAGTATATGATTGCTAACGCCTTAGCAATCATTCTCTTTACCACTTGATTGCTAGCGACTCTCCTAGTCTGCTATCATCTCTAGCAGCCTTCCTCGTAGCACATGATTGCTAATGCCATAGCAATTTTCCACATCTGCTAGAAATGATTCTAGCATTCTAATCTATTACAACTCGATACTTAGATGTACAGGACATTACAAGAGCTGCTAGATTATACTAGAATTCAGCAATTGATCGACCAATCTAATAAGGTTTGATCCAACAAAATCTTTTACAATATGATCCTAAGGAAGATTTGGAAATAAATTCCCAACAGCGAGATCTATTCTTATTTATCATAGTAACTCTTATTCTCACCTGATCACTACCCCTATATATATATATATATATATATATATGTATATATATATAGGGAGTGACTCACATACTAAAAATTAGTTTGTGCTAAATAGGAATGAATCTACATCATTCATCTAAAAAATTCAATGGTTGAGATTAAAACATTTTTCCAGATTTTATGCTTTTTTGCTTTATAAATCATGCTTAATCGAATTAAGCACGATTTATAAAGCAATTAAGCACGAACGGAAATTATGCTTAATTTTTTAATCTTTATGTTTTAATCTCAACCATTGATGCTATCAATCCAATGGCTGAGATTCATTCCTATTTAGCACAAACTTTAATTTTAGCACTTGAGTGAATCTATATATATATATATATATATATATATAGATATATATATAAGGATAAATATGAATGAGATATATATAATTATACATGGATAAAATAGATATGGATAGATATGAATGAAAGAGATATGGATAAATGAATAGATATGGATGAATATGGATAGATAGATATTGATAAATTATGGGATAAGATATGATATTAATAAGATATGGATAAATATTAAAGATATAGATATATTAAGAGGGGAAAAACAAATATGCTAATTATAATAATTAAAAAGCTGAAAATTATGATAATAATAGTTAAAAAATGATAATAATATTAATAATACTGAAAATAACAATAAAAACAAATACAATACAAAAAAATGACACGAAGGAAAAAAAAATCGATATGCAGACATGACATTAAAAGGTAAAGACTTTTTTTACACTTAACGAAACTGACAAGACACAAAATTGAACTTAAAGGAAAAGAAAAAGAAAGACACGACTTGAAACTAGATAACAAATTATACGACTCATTATGCAGACACGAGGACAAAAGATGACGAATGATAAAGACTCAATTTTTTAAAAAAACTTGAAACAAGACAAGACTCTAAATTGAACTGAAATAAAAAGAAAAAGAAAGATACAACAATCTCTGAAACCAAATGATACGATTCTCGTGGGTGAAATAAGAATCGTAGTCCAGAAACAAGAGTTGACACGACACGGAAACTACTCGAACGGAAAACATGAATGAAACAATGTTGAAGAAAATTCAAGACTTTTCATTCGGCCCTTCAAATGACGTATTTGATACGTGCGTAAAATGACCCGTATTTTGATATGTGAACATGCTTGTTTGTGGCTATTTTACTCCCGTATCATATGTTTTTGTCGTATTTTGGTTGGGTTTTTGTGTTTTGTGTGTTTAACTTGTGTAGGATAGGTTTTTGGCATAAACAAGCATATTTGGTGGAGTTTTGGAGGAAAATCGCAAGGTTTTGGAGTTTGGAGAGCTCGACCGGCTGAGCGGGTGCAGGACCGGCCGAGCAGGGCTTCAGAGGGCTCGACTGGCCGAGCAAAGGCAGGACCGGTCGAGCGAGTGCGGACAGAGACTTGGCTCGGTCGAGCCATGCCTTGCTCGGCCGAGCCAAGTCGGTTTTTGGTGGTTTTTGGCAGTTATTGATGGCCCGGGCGAGCCAAACTTCGACCGGGCGATCCGAGGGCCTGATTGCTTGCCTATAAAAGGAGAAAGAGCAGTTATTTGAGCGAGCTTTTTGTAACTTTTGTCAATATTCACGTACGATAGTTAGATTTTTCCCTAGATTCCATTTTTCCATTCCAATTCATCTTAGTCCTAGAGCATCTAGGAGATTAATTCATCAATACTTGGAAGAGATTGAAGATTAAAGGCGGTGGATTAAGACAACCAAATCCAAATTGGGGAAGAATCTTATTTCTACTTTCAAATTGTAATGAAGTTCATTAAATTCCAAATTGTATTTGCACAATTGAAAGGTATGAAGTTCTAAACCATTTTGGATGTTGATTTGAGGAAGGATGCATGTGAATTTGGTATGAGAATTGTTTGTTTTCTTTCCTTTGAGAGCTTGGATTGCACTAGAGCTTGTTTCTTACCTCTTAGGTGTAGGTAATAGCCAACTTAGGAGGTAGTTGACGTGAACGTTGCAGCCAACACGCGGGCGGAATCGTCGTGAATAGTGTTAATTCATACGATTTTAGTTCCAATCCATGTGCGGTGCTAGGTCGTAGGGCAATAATTGACGAACTATTTGGAGTGGTCTAGGGCTTAATAACGTGACTGTTTGCTAGTTCTAGATCATCAACCGGTAGCTCACCGTGACAAGGGGTTATCGAGTGTAGGGTCGATTGCTCAATCTCCTAGGAATTAAATAATGTTTGCAACAATGATTAACCAAATTTGATTGCATCTCTACTCATATCAACATCCTATCTTCTTAGTTTGAGAATCGTGTTTGTCTTGGTTTACCGTATTGAGAAGGATTGTTCTATTAATAATTGTTGGTTAAATTCGTGTTATTCATATATTGTTAGCATAGATTTGAATTGCATGGTTAGATGATTAGAAACTACTCAACGATTGAATCATGCTTAGCTATAAGACTTCACTTGAGTAGCTCGGTATTCTAGTAGGC
>JAPKLW010000337.1:162570-177056 GCA_026898455.1 Plectranthus barbatus | reverse complement strand
CTTCACTTGAGTAGCTCGGTATTCTAGTAGGCGAATCGAGAAGAACTTGGATTGATATTTTATTCTTGTGTGTGGTTGAGAGTTTATTGTGATTGAACTTTTACCGCATCAAGTTTTGGTGCCGTTGCCGGGGACTTCATTTAGTAGGTTGCTAGATATTGGGGGAAAAGTGAAGCTTGTAGGCTAGGTGTTTGTGTTTTTGTTTGTGTGAATATTGTTACTAACATTTGTTTGATAATTGTTCTAATTTTGTTTTCTTTTGGATTTTTGTTTTTGTTGGAGACTTGCCTTTGTTGAACTCTTGTAGGTGTCTAACATGGAGAGACTTATTAATGTGCAAAGGCAATTGGAGGATATTAGAGACCTCATGATGCCAAGACAAAGACCGCGAATGCCTATCCGAAACGTGTATAAGGAAATGTTTGAATGTAGTAACCAATGGTCGGAGGAGGAAAGAGCTTCTCAAATGGTGAATGTTGTAAAGGAATCTCATGATGAAGATTTGTGGAGGAGACAATCAGAGCTCATGCAAGAAGAACTTAAAGTGTTGAAAAGATCAAGGAAAGAGCATGAGGAAAGGCAAGAAATAGAGGTGAAGAGAGAACATGAACCGGCAAGGGAAAGAGAAGTAATACTTCAAGTTGATGAGGTGAATGAAGATATCAAGGAGCCGGCACAAATTTTTGAAAGTATGGAGAAGGATGAGAGTGCAAGTATAGAGATGAAACCCGAGGAAACATTAGGAGATGGCAAAGAAAATGAGGAAATAGGAGAAATCATTAGTGAAGAGATAATGGGTGTTCATCAAGAAGAGCTCATGAAGGAAGGCACCGAGGAGACGATGAAGAACATTGAAGGAGGTAGAATTAACACTACAAAAAAAACCACGTGTAGTGACAATAATGTCAGTGACATTTAAATTTTTGTGGCTAAAAACACATTTTTAGTAACAATTATGTATTTTGTCACAAAAAATGCAATTTGTGACAATTTAATTAGTTGTGGATATTTATTGTCACTAAAGCTAGTGGCAATAATATTTTTGTGACTAAACATATATTTATAGCAACAATAAATTCTTTTGTCACAACAAATATGAGTTGTGACAATTTTATTAGTTGCGAATATTTATTGCCACTAAAGTTAGTGACAATAATATTTTTGTTACTAAATATATATCTACTGCAACAATAAATTTTCTTGTCACAAAAAATATGATTTGTGACAATTTCATAAGTTGTCAATATTTATTGTCACTAATATTAGTGACAATAATTTTTTTGTAACTAAAAATACTATTTTAGCTACGATTAATTTTTTCATCACAATATTTTTCAATTTGTGACAATTTCATATGTTGTTAGTATATACCGTCACTAAAGTCAGTGACAATAATTTATTTTGTTGTTAAATCAATTTATAGTGACGGTAACCAAATTTATCACAATAAATTATAAACAGTGATAATTTAATATATTATAACTGAATTTGACAATAATAATATTTTTTATTATGTTTTAATAAAATTTCAAAATTTAATAAACTCCACTAGTTCATTAGTAATAATTTTTATAAGCCATCAGTTTGCTTTTGGTTACGTATTATCTAAAACATTTTATGAAATTCTATTATATACTTCCAAATATATGAAATTATATCCTACATTATGTTTTATTAAGTAATTTGATCCCCACCAACTTAACACTGTTAAGATTTTATTACATTTTTTTGGTTAAGACTATTATGATATTTACCCATATTAAACAAAATTCTTGATGTGGCAATTAAATAATAATTGAATATTATCTTTATATATTTAAGAAATTAAATTATATAAATATTTGTATATAAGTAATAAATATTAATAAAAAATTACAATTAAAAACATTTAAAATATGATTAAATATTATGTTACTATATTAAAAGTTATTCTATTTAAAGGTGATAAGATTCAAAATGTGTAATTAAGCTAAAATTCAGATTGAATTAAAACTTTAATCATGTATATAAATAAAAAACACACAATTAATTAAGATTATTGAATTTTTAATGAGTTAATTATTTATTCAAAATATAAAATAATGCGTAAATTTAAATTGTTTAGTTAAATTATAATTTTAATTACATTATTATGAAAAATTTATGTTTAATATAAATTAAAATCTTACGTTATAATTTTTTTTAATTAAAACATATTTTTATTCAAATTTAATTATTAGTAATCTTATAAATTAAAAAACTACTATCACTTCGACAAATTCTAAATAATGAAGTAAAAGTGAATAATGTGTAGTAGTTTTTTAATATAAAACTGTATAAAATTTCATTTTATCAATATTTACATTTTACTTTTATTTTTAGAATTCGCTGTTGTGGTAGTAATTTTTTAATTTATAAGTTTGTCAAGATTTAAAATTATAAAGAGAAATAGATTCCATAAATTTATTAAGTTTAGATAGATAGACACTATTACCTTACATATATTAACTATTCAAAATATTAATAATTAATCACTTGGTGCAGTGGATAGATATAAAGGATTAAATTAAGAGGTAAAAAGTTCGAATCCTGTTGGAAGCACTAAATATTAATTTTTTATATGACTATGTGCAGGGCACCTGATTATTCATAGGTGCGGTGCGATGATGGCTCGGTGGTCCTAATTGCTCGTGGTGCGGCACGATGCCGGTGGATTCAGTCGATGGTTGGTTGTGGCTCGGTGGTGGTAGGCTAGATGCAGTTCAATGATTGGGTGTGGTGCGGTTGGTTATTTGTGGCTCGATGTTGGCGGGTTAGGTGCAATGCAACGGTTGGGTGCGGTTCAAGGCATTGCGGCTCAGTGGTGGCTCGACCGACGGTTAGGTACGGTGTAGGTGGGTTCAGATGATCTGGTCAACTATGGCTAGCTATTTTAGTGACGACAATTTTTGCTACTAAATTCGAAATTTTTGTGATAATTAGTGTTGTGGCTAAAAGGTGTTTATTTAGTGACAACACTTATGTGTAACTATATAATGATATTTTAGTGACGACAAATTATGCTACTATATTATAAAGTTTTAGTGATAATTATTATAGTGGCTAAAACATGTTTATTTAGTGACAACACATCTGTGTGGCTATATCATGACATTTTAGTGACGATTAAAGTTTGTAACTAATTAATAGTGAATTAGTGATGAAAATTGGAGTCACAATAAAATAGAGCAATAGTGACGACTATTGTAGTTCGTCGCTAAACCCTTTAGCCACTATTCAGTAGCCACGACATAGCGATGACACACAATATTGTCACTAAGATGCTACAGTGACAAAATTTATATTTATAGTGATAATTTTTGTCGCCATTATAGACCATTTTTTTTGTAGTGTAAGGAGCCTTCACTTGAAGAGATTCTAACAATACCGGCATTAGAACACTTCATAGAAGAGGAAAAGCCGACAATAAGCAAAGAGAATAAGGATAGGTTGAAGCGGGGAATGTCAACTTGGGAAGTAGGCAAGGTTGAGGAGAGAATGGTGAGTGCATTGATCAATGAATTTCTTGAAGTGGGGATTAGTTTGGAAAATGGCTTAAGGATCACTTCAAAGAAGGAGCACTCATTTATGCCAGTTGAGGAGCTGTCCGGGCCATGGAGTTGATACTAAAGAGCAGGCCCACATTTTTTACACAGGGATGAACGAAAGAACCCAAAAGTCCATTGACAATGTCGCAGGAGGTTCTTTGATGAGCAAGTCACCTGAGAAAGCCCTAAAGTTGTTCAAGAAGATGGTTGTGCACACTCATCTGTGGTCCAGTCCAAGGAGGCCACAAGTTCGAGCATTAGAAAAGAAGGAAGATGACACCCTCAAGAAAAAAGTAGAAAAGCTAAAGGGGGAGGTTGAAAAGTTAACTTCTAGTGCTTGTGTTTTTCACATGTTGATCCCGTCGCTGACGTGAACTACATGAATCGAGGTGGATACCAAAATATGTACTGGCAAGGGGGATACCAGCACTACCACCAAACAACTCATCTCGGGTTTTCCTATGCTCAGCCTGAAGGTGCCGAACGTACTCCACCAAACTTTGATGTGTAGAATGGTGAAATTGTGGAGAAGAAAAAGGAGATCCTCGACGAGGTGCTACATAAATTCATTAAGGCTTCTGACTACCAGGTTGGCAAGGTTGATTAGGAGGTGGCAAGGATCAACGCCAAGGTGGACATGCTTGGAAAGCACGTGCAGATCATAGAGAGTCAGGTCAGTCAGATTGCCACCTCACTTGGTGTGCAACATCAACAAGGGAAGCTGCCGAGCACTACCGAAATCAACCCTAAGAACCAAAAGGAGTGCAAGGCAATAAAACTGAGGTTCGGAGCCAGCTACACAGGTCCGAGAACTCCCCAAAACAAGTTTGGGGAAGAAGAGGAGGAGCAACCCACGAGATTGCCCTCTGTTTCGATCGACACCCCCCGGTGTCGATCGACATAGAGGTCAGGAAGATGCAAAGATGTCGAGCAATGAAGAAGAGCCAATCGACAGGAACTCAGCAGGAGTGTCGATCAACATGAAGGACAGGACGACAAGCTCGCTGCCCAGTCGACACAGAAGCTTCCCCAGCACCAACCATCAAGTTCCAAAGCTGCAAGGCCACCTCCGATGCCCTTTCCTCAATGTTTTGCCAAGAAGAAGGAAGATTCAAAGTTTTTTAGATTTGTTGAGAATTTGAAGAAGATAAGCATTAACTTACCACTAGTCGAAGCTTTGAGTGAAATTCCAGGTTACATGAAGTATCTCCGCAAGCTGATGAGCGAGAAAAAGCATTTTGTGGAGAACTCAATAGTCAAACTTCATGAGTAGTACAACATGATCCTACAGAAGAAACTAGTAGTCAAAAGAAGTGATCCAGGATGCTTCTCAATCCCAGTTGAGATCGGGGGATTGCATTTCCAAAGGTGTTGTGCGACACAGGAGCCAACATCAATCTGATGCCCTTTTCCATCTTCCAGCGCCTCAAGATTGGACAGTTGAGGCCGACCACCATCACACTACAGATGGCAGACCGATCTGTGTCTCGCCCTAAAGGTATACTCGAAGATGTTCTCATTCGTGTGGGTCATCTTATTTTTTCTACAAATTTCGTGGTTTTGGACATGAAGGAAGATGGCAGCACACCCCTTATTCTGGGAAGAGAGTTTCTGGACACGGGTGCTGCTCTGATTGATTGCCGCGGTGGGGAGATCACTCTTTGAGCCAATGAGGAGAAGATTACTTTCTATCTCGACAAAAGCTGACATCTGTCTGAATGTAACCGGATCACCTCCTATGAATAATCTGAAGAGGAAGCTGAAGAACCTGAGGAAGAAAGAGAGGATCAAGCCGCTCCGCTCGAGAATGGGAGCAAGGGAATGCGATGGCAAACTTGTGAATTATACGATCTCATCCCCAACTCACTGCTATTGTTCAGGATCGCTTGGTTTACATGGTGGATGCCCGTGGAAAGCGAGTACGTTCTAGCCCACCTTGGTTCTGAGAAAAGAAAGTACTGTCGAGCTTTGACGTTAAATAAGCACTTGTTGGGAGGTAACCCAACCCTTATCTATTTTATTTCAATTTCTTTTTTTTCATTTTGATTTTTTGTTCTATTTTTACTTTCGACTTTCTGTTTTCTTTGTTATTTTCGAAAAAAATAAAAAAAATAGTGGAGGATTTATCTTTGTTTTGATTGACATGCCTGATGTCGATCAACACAGATGTACGTGCGGAGTTACATTTCGACTCAATGCATGAGTCAATAGGAAGGCTTTGTGTCGATCGATAGGCTCTTTGTCAATCGAGACAGAGTGCTAGCAGCCCCAATTCTTCGTCGCGATGAGCTGATTCCCCCGGTGGATAAAAACGTTGATGACTGAGATCGACAGCAGGTACAAGTTCTTTTTCTTGTCTGATTTTCAAACTTTTCTTACTCTCCAAGTTCAATCGAACTAATCTATCCTTTTATTGCTTTCTTTGATTTATTTTGTTTATTTTGATTTATACGTAGAAAAAAATATGGATATAGTGATGAGGAAAATTGTTGAATAATTGAACCCATTTGAGCTGAATGCGAGTTGTAATCGATTAGGGATGAGTTTGATTTGATTTTAATTGTGGTTGATTGCCTATGAATTTAGAATACCGCATGATAGGATCTAATTGAAACTTACATTTACATGATGTTTGAGTGGATTGGAATTGACTAAGAAAGAAATATTTGAACCCAAGTGAGAATTTGAGCCTTTTCCGTTTGATGTGAGATTCGCATGTATGTTTTTGTTTCTCTAGAACTTGCTTCTGTTCTGTTTCAAGACTGCATAATGTGCACATGGATAGGAAATAATTTTACGCCATCTTTGTTAGCCAAATTATCCTAAACAATGTCCCTTGTGATATTTTATCCCTAGAATAGCCCCTTTGAGCCTGTTACTTTTTCTTTCTTGGTATGAATTAAGAAAAACATTATAGTTCGGTCTTATCTATGAGAGAGTGCTATGAAAAAGGTGATTTGTATCATGTCTATAGGATTCGAGTGAAATAAGGGTAATTGTTATAGGTAGATGAGAAATTTTTAAATAGGTGTACAAAAGAAGGTTGGACTCTAAAAAAAACTGAAAGTTTGTTTGTGTCCTTATAAGCTCAAAAGAGAAAAAATTATTATCTATAAGAGCATAAAAGGATTAGAGAAAAAAAAGAGAGCCTTGATTTGTGTTGAAAAATTTTAGGAGATGAGTGGATGATGAATAGATAGTGGTTGAATTTGTTGAGAGTCGCGAACTCAATTCGTTTAGTGACTTGACCATATTTCCCTACCTTACACAAAAAGCCTACATTACAACCTCATCAAGTCCTTTTTTATTTTTGAATTGTGTACACATTTGAGCAGTGGAGATTCTAGAAATTTTGCAAGCCTATGGTAGAAATTTCTTCATACATGTTGTGAGTGTTTTCATTAAAATCCAAACACTTGTCTGAATGAGGAAAAACACTTCCTTGTGAGTCTTTCGAAGTTGATGGATTTCTTATCTCTCTCAAATTGCTTGTGTGATGTGAATTGATGATCCTTGATTGTGATGAATCTTGTGAGGCATTGCACTTTCAACTACAAGAGATTTTTTTTCTTTCTTTTCTTTGATTGAAGACAATCAAGTATTCAAGTTTGAGGGGTTTGATAAGTTCATATTTGTACTCACTTATCCATGTTTTTCTCCATTGTTTTAGTTTAATTATTTTAGGTTTTTAGTTATTTCCGGGCATGAGTCTATATTAGAGGATGATATGCTCTTGATGGAGAGTTTTGCAGGTATTTTAAGCTAAAAAGAGGTCAAATGATGAAAAGAGCCGAGAAGAATAGAGTTGTTGCTTCGATTGACACACGGAAAGTTGATCAAGTTGGAAAACATGCCAAAAACCCGAAGCATTACCTCTGTGTCAATCGACGTGGTGCATGTCGATCGACACAGAGGTCGGATGTCGATCGAAAGGAAGAAGGAATTGAAGGCTCGACATACTTACGTGCATGTCGATCGACACCACTGGTGTCGATCGACATGGATGAACAAAGGGCTGCTCGACATGAAGGAAGAAGCCCAAATTTTGACTTGCATGTCTGTCGATCAATGTGGTGCATGTCGATCGACATAGAAGCCTGAGAAGGAAAATTGGTTTGTTTTGGTTATTTTTGTTATTTTAGCTCAATACCTAGTTTAGATATTTTGGCTCCTCTGTAAATACCGCTCCATTAGGGCACGAAATTATCTATCTTTATGCATTATTTTACGTAGAATATTATACACAGTGGAGTTTTTCGAAGACATTGAAGGTTCATCTTCATTTTTTGAGGTATTTTCTATGTGTTTAATAATATGTTTGCTTTAATTCAAGTCATGTTTTGTGGCTAGAAACCATAGCAGATTCTAGGGCTTGTGATAATCTTTTCTGATGCATGTTTAAGTAAATCAACTCAATAGCATGGTTTAATTCCTTAAGCTTAATTAATCGAATCTAGATTTAAAAAGGATCGAGAGATGAATTTGAATCTAGGTTTGTTGTTATCAATTGATAGACCGAGAGGTGAAAATTGGAAATAGGAAAAAGGAGTTGAATACAATTATTTTCTATCTCAAAAAGAAGAATGAATTTGTAGGACTTAATTAGATAATTATCGAGTTTGACTAATTTTTGTTCTTGAGACCAAGAGGAGATAGTCACAATTTAGTAATCTAGGTTTTAATTGCCTAACCAAGGAATTTAATCTATATGAATCTGAATTACTCCCCATTGCTGAGTTGATGAATTTACATGTAGATGATTAGATTATCTACCTTAGGATCTGTATCTTTAGTTATTGTTTTCAAAAACCTTTAAACTATTGCATTGTTATCTTTGAATTCCAAAACCAAATCCAGTTTTAAATTTCCTCAAACTTCTATGTTCTAGAAACTATAGCTAGTACTTAATATATTTCGTTGCACAGTCCCTGTGGGATCGACCACCTGCGGGTGTGAAAATTCACTTGCTCGGTGCTTTCCGTAGTTTATCAACGACCAAATTGTCGATCCACCCTCTTCGGATATATGCCCTCAACGACCTAAAAAAATGAGGTAGGTAGTGGAGACCCAAGGAGTATGGTTGTTCGTGACATATTTAATGTTGTACGACATGAATACAAACTGTATTTATAATATGTTAAATATAAGTAAGTGGATTAAATTAATTAATGTACACGTAATTGTTGTATTTACCTCGTTTTTTGTAACAAAGCCAATTGACTTCGATACGGCTGAACGTTATTGCTTGTGATATTTGAGCGACTCTTTGTTTTTCAAAAAATTATTAGAATGTGTGTATATTATTGCTTGTTGCATATTATTTTACCAGCAAAATTAATAAATTACCGTGATGTTAAACAAGTATTTTCACGAGCTTGTAATGACTGAATATTTGGCCGAACAGATATGATCCTATCCCAAGCCCAAAACCTAAATTTGAATAAAGAATAATTAGTATAATATAATTTAAGATTGAGAAGTTAATAATATCGTTAAAAACTACTAATAAAATGTTGTGTGCAACAATATCAAACACCCTAATATACTTTTGTTCAAACCAAACCTTCCTATCATCGAGGCTCGTGTGCCTCTGTCTCTTTTCTTTCTTTGTGGTTCTCTTGCTATAATGCTTGTACTGGTTCGCTCCTGTTGCCAGTGAAGACCGGTGTTCTTTTGTTGGTGGATTTGTTTTGCTGTATTCTGGATCATGGGCTTTCAATCTGAGATTGAAGGGGGTGACTCCTTGTCGTTCGACCTCATTGTCTTGGCCAGACCCTTTATCATGAATCATGATCCAGCCAATCTTGAAAATTTATGGAGAAAGCGTCAATCTAAAACACCATTTCAATTTAAGACGATAATTTATTAATCATGACGAAATACTAAAATGAATCGTTTACCTATGACAATAAGAACTTTGAAAGTTCTTTTTGCCGTAGGTGTGTAAAATTTTTTGAGAAGTCTTGAATTGCAGTTATGAAATAATAGATAAAGTAATTCATAAAACTGTGCATTATTTTGTGTGGAAAAGTTTTGGAAAAACTTATTTGCTTTAATATATTAATATTTAAATTAGAAAAATTAGTAAAATGAAACAAGCAAACCTTAAATGTTGAAAACATTTGAACTTTAAAAACATCCAATACCTGATTATCTTTAATAGTGACGGATTTAACCTTTATGGTTTGAAACTACCGAAGGAACCCACCCAAAAACTTAAATGTGTTTTTTATTTTACATTTCCAAACTCCTATTTCCAATTTTCAACAATGTAAAACATTGAGAAACATGTTTGCTTTACTCATTCTCAATTTCTACTTTCATTTTTTCAATCCTATATCATCTATAGTGGCGGATGTAGAATTTTAGAGTTATGGGGGCTGTATTTTGCTTTCCCAATAAATATAAAAAACATTAAATATAAAATAATTAAACATAAATACCACATTGATGTACTATAGATTTGAAAGTGATGAGAGGCCATCTTTTGGAAGCCACATCTACACTTTGACCCTTGATGGCATTTTTTCCTTGTGCCCTAGAAAACCTTTATTCTTAAACAAATGATAGGACGATATAAAGATGATTAGACTAAGGGTATCATCTTGAGAATAATTGATTTATAAGGAAGAATTTATGTTTTAGGGTTTTTACATAAAGAATCTTCCATGCTGAAAATTAAAATGAAAAAGAAATTTCTTATAAGCTCAAGAATTCCAAATGGGATAAATACATGTCACTTGATGAATGAGAATAAAATATTGTTAGGATTGTATACTGAAAGCATATAAGATTAAGTGTTTTGTACACTTGTCTTCATATATGTGTTGCTACAACAATGTTCGTTGTTTGATGAAACAAACATACAACGAACCATAATATCCTATTATCTCGCCTATAGGAATGACCATATGGTATGTAGGAGATCACAGAGGATCATATGAATCGTTTGACCTAGCGAGATATAAACAGTATCACAGCTGAGACAATCCTTGAATAGGTTGTCGGTCTAAGCTGCGGCACATCGGTTCATAAGTGGGCTTATACTAGCTACTTGATGTGTCGGTACATGGTTATGTATTGATGGGATCAACAGTGGGATGTGCCATTCTCATTGACATATGAATGAGCCAGATCCCTAACATACTTCCTATGATCTTAAACCTAACTGAAGGATAAGGGGCACACACAGATTGACCACGCTTTGATTTACCATGGTGACGAGTCTTACATGTACTCTTATACCCGTATTTTGGGTGTTGGCAATTTGTGTGTGGCCTGCTTAGGCTGGACGTTTAGGTAAGCATATCTGTTTCAGGATGGTGACATTCCCTGAGGAGCTCACAAGGTTCATTATGCTAAACCCTGCAGGTTAAATTATTTAATTCAGGCATAAGTGAAAAGGAGTGAGTGGTATTACTCAGGAAATAAGAGATTAATTAATTATGGTTGATTGTCATAAGCCAAATTAATTAATGAATGTCTAAAACCTTAAATATGTGGATCCTGTTAGTTTGGTGCAACACGTTCCTAATAACGTGGTAATAAAGGGACGAGTCAGCATTGTTACCGTGGTGAAGGTTAAAACAATGTTTTATTAATTAATTATGTTCTGGGTTGAATAAGGAAGAATTAATTAATAAAGAGGGCTCACTTTATTATTTGCATCTGGTCCCTAGTCTGGCCCATGAACTGCTCAAGCCCATTAGGGTTAGGGTTTCTCAAAACCCTAACACTATATATAGGTCTTCTCTCTATCAGATCAGATGATGATTTTCAGTATATTGAGTGAAGAGAGAGAGAGACGGCAGCGGCTGATCTAGAGGGAGGAACTGATTGATTTCTCCAGATCTCGGATCCAACTTGGTAGATAATTAATCCTCACCAGATTCCAAGGAGTAAGGGAACATATTAGAATATCAGATCTGTAGGAACAACTGTCCACCATCATAGTTCAGATTCAAATCCAGATTTACTTCATCGTTTTATTCTTCGATCTAGATTTGTAGATCAAACGGTGAAGATCATGTATTCCTAAATTCGATCCTCTGCAATTTATTTTGTAGGAGCATGCATAGGTTTGCATGATTTATTTAATTAAAATTTATTCTTGGTATCCTAAGAACGATCCTTTGCAAGAATTTAATAATGGCAACTCATGTTGTCCATCGTAGACTCAAACCCTACAAATATAGAATAAAATGGACTAATTTATTTATAAACGTGGGACAATTGAGTTGCAAATTGTAAGAGAGTTTGGTTTGTTTGTTAGAGGTAGAAGATAACTTGATACTGGTGAGTTGTTGAATGGATGGTAGAGGTTAAGATTGAGTGAGGGTAGCTAACTCGATCATTTTAAGTTTAATCACTTTGGCTATATTTCCCTACATCAGTATACAAGCCTACATTACATTACAATCAAAACAAAGATCTATTCGATTCTTCTTTTAAGCACTTCTAAGTGGGGGATAGATTAGATTATTTACATGCTTATGGTTAATAACTTGTGCATTGCAATGGTTTTTTAGTGTACATATGTTACCCATCTCACACACTTCAGTGAAAAGAGTTTTGTTTTGACCTGTGAAGATCAACTTTACATAGCTCGGATATAACTCCTGATTGGTGCTTTGATATGTTTTGAGATCATCGATGTTTGTATTTCTTTTATTGGTTTTTGGCTGAGCCATTCTAAGTCATTGGTTTGTTCAATCTCTTGCTTATATCTTTTTTATTCCCTCGTGTTCAGGACGCGCAAGAACTTAAATCTAGGGGTGTTGATAAATGCTCATTTTCCATTCTAATTTATGTTGTTTTAGGTTGTTTAATTGATTAGTTTGTGGTTTAATATTGTTATTTAGTTTTAATATTATGTTTATACAATATATGCTTGTTTTATCTATTTTTATTGCTTTTTAGGTAAAGAACTCAATTTGTGGAGTTGAACTTTGAGAGGTTTGGGCAAGATTCGGACTTAGGGGCTAGAATGGAGTTCATGGGACTAAGATCTGAGCTGGAACGTAATTGGAGTCGACAAAGAATGAAGAAATGAGTCTCACTCAAAATTTAGTACGAGTTAGGAGTATTAAAACCAAGCCTACTATATATACTGATAGACGATTTAAAATCATAGCATACAAATTACAACATAAAATCATGGTCTAGACACGATCAAAGACGTCGCCCGCGATTTAATTGAATTTCGCAATCGATTTAGTAGCCCGTGTTTGGGTGCATTCGGGGCTAAATTCTCAACTTGTTCAAATTTCACTTGCTTTTACCTTAACTTAGTACTATAAATAGCCTATTTAGAATATTTAGGAATGAAGGAATTGAATTATTGGAGACTCGATTGAGCTTACCCTGGAAGAAAATGAAGAGGAGAAAATTTTAGGGAAGGGCTAAGTGTATTTTTTTAGATTTTGCTTCAGTTTTGTAATCGAGTCAACAATCAAACTTCGAAATTGTTGGTCCCAAAACGTTTGAGTAATAAGCAACGGAAAATTAAATGAGCGTGTTTTGACCCAAGTGACTCTTACTCAAGTCAGTTTAGACTCAAAAAACTAGTTTAGCTCAGCAATGTTACTTAAAAAAAATTCAGAATATAGACCAACATCTTCTTGAGTTGTTGGGTTTCAAATAAGCAAGCAAAATGTTAAGAACGAGAAGACAGTAAATGACACAGGATATTTATAGTGGTTCGGATGCCAAATGATCATACGTTCACTCTTCAATCTCCAAAAAGAACAGAAATGACTAGAACATATTACAAGTCAATGTAACTAGTCTGCAGCACTTGCGGGTAGCTCCTATGTCCTCCGGTTGTGTGCGCACCCAACTAGTCCAATTTATTTTTTCTCTCTTTAGGTGATCTGCTTTACCATAAATGTGTCGCTAGGCCTCACCAACTTGAAGGGTTTGTGAATTTGAGTTCCTCACGGGACGTAGACGGTGGTTGTGGATGTGGGTGCCAATTTCGGAAGGGAGTTCACAAACCTTCTTTAGATTATTTCTTAAGAGAGAGTGAACTCTGGAATATTAACTCTTAGCAAAGAGACAAAGTGTCTTGCGTATAGAAACATGAAATAACTAATATGTCTTGAAAGCGCTTGAAGGTGTTTAGACTTTTAAATTTTGTTTTATATTCGTTCGTCTTTCTTTCATCTGTTTTTGTGTGTTTCTTATTATAACTTTCTCTTTGTGAATCTCTGAAAATATTTAAAGTCAGTAAGAAGGAAATGAGTCATTATCGAGGTGGTTGACCTACCATGCCTTTTTCTGAAAAAGTTTGTTGTGTTACAATATCGCACACCTATGGAGCAGGTCTGCTTTTGTTCTTATTTGACAGATCAGCTCTTTTTCAAATGTGTTAGGAATCCAAACTTGCTGATTACTTAGACATCTAGGTTTTGCTTTTAACACACTCAGACATAGTTCCTTTTGTCTTCTGTCAATCACTTTTATTGTCCTAGTCGACTTTACTCAAATTCCTCTCTTAGTTTGGATTCTCGTCACTTTCTTCTAGCGCTCTATCAATTCTTCATTTGAAAACTAACTTTTGCTTTGACTGACTGGTGACAAGATGATCCTATTACAAGTTGACCTATACACGACTTAGAAGTTTGAACCTTTTTAAGACGTTTAATAATATGTTAGTTCTAAACATCCAATCCGACAATTAGTTGGTTTAACACATCAAAACTGTTGGGAAATCTGTCTAAGGTTTCCTCCCTCAGTAGCTTATTTGTATAGATTGTAGTTTTGGTGGATCAAATCCTAAGTCCTACCAGCGTCAGTTGTCTCTAGATAGCTCTAGATCTGGTCTTAAATGTAAAGTCCTGTTTAGGTCTTTGAGTTGTAAGTCGCAGCTGATCAAGACTCGTGCTGACACTGTTCACCAGCATGAGAAGCGCTTATGAC
>JAPKLW010000337.1:115454-162560 GCA_026898455.1 Plectranthus barbatus | reverse complement strand
GATAACTGTGCAAACAAGGCTAAATATTCTAAGTTTTGATACACCAGCTGACAGGTCCCAGTCAGCGGTGTAACCAGCGTGCAAGAAAACATTTACTTTATCATTATTTCCGCTGCTAACGTTCATACTCTAAAAACCGGGACTAACAAAAACTATAAAAAATAGAAGAATATTTTATAAATGTAGTACAAAATCTGAGATTCACAAGCAAACGGTAAAAAAGTACAAGAAAAATATAGGAGAAACAACTAAACAACAAGTCTATTAAAAGCTGCAGCCGAGTCGAGAGTACTCTTCCCGCAAGACAGAATACGCCACCGTAGTGCTCGGAATAAAGCGGTCTGTCTCCAAAGGTTAAATAGCTTCGTCTCGGTCGAGACAGCACCGCAGTCGACAGAGCTCCGGCGAACAGGAGTGGAGTAGGAGCAGAGTTGGCAGGAGAAAGGAATGCAGCAGCTAAGAAAGCTAAAATGCAGCTAAGATGCTATTTTTGGAACATTGTTGCATGCACCTGGGGATGCCTATTTATAGGCATGTCCACCACCTAGGGAGTGTGCTGGCAGTTAAGGCCCGATGGTGGTTACGACGCGGGTCTTCCAGATTGGGCAATTACGGCGCACAAATCTTGGGAGCATGCTGTTTGAATTCATACAGACATGTAACCCTCGTAGACACCTCAGGTACTGACATTCTCTTCATGTCATGCACACGTAGGCTCCATGCTGAATCAACTCTACTGGGCCAGATAATCATGCCCAATCAACCCGTTTAGTCGCCAAAAAGATCGGGCCAAGCGCAAAGACCAATTACCAAGATCCAAGTCCAAGTCCAAGACCGGGCCAGGGCTCGGCGCTCGTCCTGCAACCTCGCTGAGGCCGAAGGCCGAGGCGAGGCAAGCGGCGCGCGCGTAGGAGCACGGCCCACGGGGCCTCGTCATGCGACACCCCTAACACACACTGCTATTACATGGGTTAAACACTCAGGTATTTAAACCAACAGATGTGCATTTAATTAACCAATGTGGGACATAATTAATTAAAAGTAATTAATATTCCCACATTACATTGTTATGTGTGCCACTTCGAGGATCGATTTCTCACTCACCGGAATTCGATTTTGAGAAAATTAATATACTACACTTATCTACTCGCGACGTAGTTCGTCCTCGTAATATTTAATTTCAACATTTTAATTTCATTCTTTTGGGTAACCTAACTCACTGGTTTGTGATCAATGCTTGATACTCAACTAGAGATCATGGTTCTTTAGCACGAAATCCACAAAATTTTGGATTAAATTGGCTACATCATCCAAATTGATAAGTTAGGACTCCTTTGGATCCATTGCATCAACCGTTTACCCACATTATCTCCTAAGTGAATCAAAACTCTTCTAAATCATTATAAATACTCGTCTTCTTATAAATTGCTTAGTCATTAGAACTCTTAATATAGGCAAAAACTTGCGTTAGGCAGGCCTAAACGGTTTAGGCGGGTTTTATCCTACCCATATGGGTTCACCCATCCCAAATAGGGTATATTATATGGGTTTGGGTTTGGGTTAATGGATAAAACCCGCTTAAAGCTTGGGTTAATGGATAAAACCCGCCTAAATCGTTTAGGCCTGCCTAACCCAAGACCTTCCCCTTAATATATGGTAGCTGGGGTAATAGAGATTTAATGGAGCTAGTACTTAGGCTTGAATCATTTTACTAGTTCCTCATTGCTCACTGTTATATATAAATCATCCGTATGCTTGCTGTAATTCACATAAATAGTACAGTGTTCTCCTATGAATGTAGGTTTGACAAAATTACAACTTTTTAAAGTCTAATTTGCTTGTAGGTAGGTTGGATTTTCAAAATAAAATAATAGCCACTGTCAATAAATAAAGTAATACTTAAATTTGGCCCAAAAAACGACGAATAAAAAATGAACTAAGAAAAATAAAATAAAATGCACATATATAAATCTATTGCCGTCTCTCATAAACGAAAATTTAACTATCACGTGTTGAGATCGTAAGTGCTCATAGATTATGATGCGAGAAATAAAATTTTATTTTTTAGATAGTCACTAACATTATTCGATTCAATGATGTCTGAAAGAATTTAGTGCCCGAGTTTACTATTAACATCGAGGTGTTGAAGATTTCAACCCTGCAGAATTCAATATGTCTGACTAACAGAGTAATGTTAAACAAAATGTCAGAGATGTCAATGTTTGACACATTCAAAGTTTAACATGCAGCGGAAATTTAATGCAGACACAAAGAATTATTTTTCACGAGTCTAGAGTTTCTAAACTCGCGAGAGCCTCACGGCCAAAAACAAATTTCACTATAATAATGAAGTTTACACAGTAAAATCGAAATAATAAATATCCAAACCTCTTCTCGGTTCACTCCCTCGAAGAAACTTGAATTTACATAGAAGTAGAGACTACAACTATGAACAAACCGTATTTACGAACTAACAATTCAATCCTCAAAACTCCTCTACCGTTGGATTCACTCTCCGGAGGTAGGATCCTTCTTCGGCTTGAATAGATTCGATAGTTGAACGAACGGTGAACGCTTGTTGAAAGTGAGAACGCCTTAATGAAGATCTTCTATGAATAAATTAGGTCGTCCGCCTTCTCTTCGCCCTACAACAGTTGGAACGCCTTGTATAATGTATCTCTATGAATAGTGTAGGTCGTCCCACTTGAATCTTTATCCAAGCACCCTTTATATAGATGTAGATGAGTGCATCCTCATGTAGATATGATTAGCCTCGAGCTTGATATGTATATCTGCATAAATATCTCAACAACAAATACTAGAAAAAGATATGTCAAAGATATGTTAAAGATATGAATCTATCTTAAAGATTGGGAAGTATATCTATTCAAATATATCTATAAATCAAATCCTATTCGTTCATAAATCTTTATAAAATATATATCTATCCTAGAATGAACTGAATATACGAAAATAATTAAATACGAATAAATAAGGAATAATAAGATTAAATCAGCAGGACAGTCTAACACTACGGTGTAGCTCTGACTTTAACACCAGCGAAGGTTAAACATTGCATCTTCAATCTCCCCCTTAAGCTTATCATTCCTATAAGCATTCCAGCCACAATACTTGTAATATTCAGTTCTATTCGAAATTCAGTCTCCCCCTTAAGCTTAACACTCGTAATATTCAGCATTTGTAATTGAATTCTATTCTTCCTGCACAATGAAATATTAGACTGCACCATAAAAGATAAAAGATTAAACTTTTCCACAAATATAAAAACTAAGTACTTCTCCCCCTGAATGATTGCAGGAAAGAAAAGCTTAAGATTTTATGAAAAGTCTTTATCCAACATCTTCGAGATTCAGCCCATTAACTTTCAAGCTCACTTCATAAAGAGAATAGGGAAACTGTAACATCAACTTTAACACAATCAAACCTCTGAGCAAACTGCGACACCAAAGAACTCAACAATGATTAAAGATCCCTTTTTTTCTTTTTAACTCTTTGTTTTTTTTTTATAACATAAGGAAATAAATGAACAGAAACTGCAAGCCTTCAAACTTTAACATCAGAGTGTTATACCCATAAAAAAATAATTGATCTGATAAAGAACAATGTCATGTGCCATGTTCCACAGAGACAGTGTTCCTAATAACATCCTATCTCCAGTACTTAGCTTGTGACATACAAATTTTGCATGTATTACCTCATCATTCAACATGTTCCACATAGATAGTGTTCCTAATAACATCATATCTACATTACTTTGAGAAATGACGATCGTACATGACAAACATACTCAATGTTTTGACATTAAGGCCTCACTCTTGTGCCTACCGTCTTATAACATGAGTTTTATACTCCATGTGTTGACATTAAGGCCTCACTCTTGTGTCTACCGTCTTATAACATGGGTTTTTTTTTTTGTTTTTTTTTAATAAATTTTGTTTAATCAAATCTTTAACACAAAAGGATATCACACAATCGATGATAAAGAATCAGGCAAGCAGAACAAAAACTGAATAACAACTGAATGTTGATCGACACAATATTTACAATGATCAACATTCTACTCATATGAATTTATGGAGCATTACACATACCAAGAGATTTTCTAAGATAAGAGAATCTCTCAAAGTCAAAGGTCTTTGTAAAAATGTCAGGAATTTGATCTTTAGTAAGAATGTATTTAAGTGCAATAAGATCATTTTCCACTAAATCTCTAATAAAGTGGTGTCGAAAATCCATGTGCTTAGTTCTAAGATGTTGGACATGATTTATAGAAATCTCATTAGAACTAGCATTGAAGCAGAACAGTGTTAAAGTTTCAGTAGACATACCATACTTTTCAAGCATTTGTTTCATATTACCATTGTGATCAACATCTCTTGTGTCATCAGCATAGCCATAACCTGTAATGTTAGTACTAGTGTCTTTTGTATACCATAATCTCATATTTGAATTTCTAGATATAAATCGAATGATTCTTTTAATAACTTTCATATGAGACCTTTTGGGGTCAGACTTGTATCTAACACCAACATCAATACTGAAAAGAATATTTGGTCTTCTAGCAGTAAAGTATAACAAGCTATCTATCATTTCACAATATTCAGTAGGTTTAACACTAACACATCTTCCATCTTTGTTAACTTTGACACTGAAACTCATAGGTGTTTTCATATGTTTTGCAGACCCAAATCCAAATCTTTTTACTAAACCTTGAACATACTTATATTGAGAAATAGAAAAACCATCAATATACTGCTTAATCTGGAATCCAAGGAAGTGGTTGAACTCTCCCACCATACTAATTTCGAACATGTCAAACATTATTGTGACAGAGTCATCTATAAGTCTAACACCAATTGCCCCAAACACTAAGTCATCAACTCGAGCAACTATAAAGTTCTTATCAATATGTTTAACAAAAAGAGTCTTACCCATATTACCTCTGTTGATCTTTAGATTAAGTAGAAAGTTAGGTATATTATTAAATATCCTTTTAGTTCCAATTATGTTTTTATCTTTAAGCCTAGAAACTAAGATCCACACATCAATATAAACAAATTGACTTAATTCTTCATGCATAGACAATATCCAATTCTCATCTTTTAAAGCTTTAGAAACATGCATAGGTTCAGTTTGAGATAGATAACAACTAGAGTAGAAGATATTAAACTTACAAACCATTTTTACCATCTCTTTGCAATTGACGGGGGCTTTCTTGAGAGTCGGTACTCCTTCAAAGACACTTCCAATGACCTAAAACTGAGGATGATTCCTTTTTTTTCGAAGAGGTGGTTCTCTAGTTTCTGAGTTTGACACCAGGGTGTCACAGATGTTTTCCTTGTCAGAGTTTGAACTCAGAGTAACTTGATCCTCCTCTTTGTCAGTGTCAGAGTCTGGAGTTGATGTTGGACTTGTTATCTATCTAACATCTGCACTTGTCTTAGTAACTGGTTCTATGTCATTCTTTATGAGATGAGATGTATCTTCCCCATCTTGTTTATCTAGTAAGGTTCTTGTATCATCAAACACAACTTTGGCAGATTCTTGGATAGTATTAGTATGTAGGTTAAACACATGATACACTCGACTATTGCTTGAGTATCTACGAGAAAGTGCTTTGTTGTACCTGGAGTCAAAGTTAGTAAAATAATAATAGTTATTCAGAATATAACGCATACTCCTAAATACATGCATATGTTTCAGATTTTGCTTTTTTCTTTTCAATAAATCCCTATTTGAATAGCAAGCAGTAAATAAAACTCTATTTGAATAGCAGACAGTAAACAAAACTCTATTTGAATAGAAAGTAGTGTTAACAACTTTAACCCGTAATCTTTTAGACAAGTTTTTAGAGTATAGAGTGCTATTCTCGCATTCTTTAACATCATTCAGTTGAAGTATTTTATGTATTGAGAGCTTATGAGATATCCCATTTCTTTTACACAAACTAAAAGAGTCTATATTTTTCAATTTTCTCTTATAATCAGTTCTAATTCGAGTAACATCGGCATGATAAAGTTCTATAAGTCTCCTATATAATTTTCTAAAAAGTTCGAAGGTGTCGGACTCTATTCTAAAGTATTTAATCCAAGTGAATCTAGAGTCATAATCAGCACACTATCTACTTCTATAAGACTCATTAAGTCCATATGTAGTAGACCAAAGTAAGCATTAGAGTTAGACATACTCAAGATGAGATGTGGTGTATGAGTTTGTTTACCTTCTAGACGTGAATCACAAACCTTGTCCATGTTAAACTTGACCAAGTTGACGTTGTCCATATTGAACTTGACAATGTTGATGTGGTCCATGTTGAACTTTTCCATGTCGAACTTAACCATGTTAAACTTGACCGTGTTGAACTTGAACTTGACCATGTTGAACTTGAGTATGTTGAACTTCAGTTGTGGAATGTCTTTTCCAGCATCATAGATGAGAGGTTTCTGAATTCTTCGAACATTATCATGTCCTATCTTCTTATGTTGTTCAGTCTGATAATAGTTATCTTCTGATCTACTTTCAAAGATGAGACAATTATTAGATTTGTTATAAACCTCGCATGCATATATATCAAACCTGATAGTGATATTTCCTTTAGCACCTTTTCCACAAGTAACCATACCTCCACTTATAAAAGTGAAGTCAGCCTGAAACAATTTATTACATGACATATGGCTAAAACAACCTGTGTTAAAGTACCAAGTACCTGCAACATTAGTCTTTAGGAAAGTATACACAGCTAGGCATGTTTTATCCTCTTTATCACATCTTTGATTCATTTTCCTTTTCTTATCAGCAATTCTAAATCTACATAAAGGTTTTATGTGCTCAAATCTATTGCAGTAATGACACACAGACACCTTAGATGTATCTTTGACACGTTGCTTAGTGAAGTTAGACTTTTCTCTGGAAAATTTAATTAAGTCTTTCTCAGACTTTAAAATAACAGAATTATCCTTTTCATAACCTAATGCACAACCATCAGAATGTTTAATAGACATAATCTCATCCAATTTTGACTTACCATTGTTAATCTTAAACATAAAATCAATTTCACATACCTTGATCTTCAGCACATCCACTTCTTGATTCTTATGAGTCAAAAGAACTTCGAACCTTGAAATTTGTCGTCTCAGTACTAGTTCTACTTCTTTAAGCTTTGACAATTCCTTGCTCCGTTCTTCACACCTTTTGTCTCCCAAGTAGTGGCATATTTGATCAATGTCGCTATTTGTGATCATGTAAGTCTGACATTCCTGATTCCTGACAACAGAACAAAGTTCAACATTAGAATGTTTCTCAGTTTGTATATAACAATTTGCAGCATCTTCTAGGGGCAGAATGTTGAAGTCTGATGTATCAACATCTTTTTCCTTCATCTCGTCAGTAGCTTCCTCTTCAATCTTTCCGACCTTTGTGATCTCTATATCAGTATCCATACATTCTCTTTCGTCATCTCTTTCTTCGTCTTCAGATTCATCATCGAATGTTGTGTTGAAGTTAGACTTTCTTTGTCTAAGTACTGTTGGACACTCGTTGGCATAATGTCCTATTCCAGAACAGCCTTGGCATTTCACACCATCAATAATCCTCTTAAAAGAATATATCTCTTTAATTATTGATCCATCACTTTGTCTTCTTGATGATCTAGTTGAGCGACTTCAGAAGTTTGACACAGTAGAGATAGGTGTTGAACTTCTTTTGCTGACAAACTTATTGAACTCGTTAGTAAGTAAAACATGATTTGACTTATCTTTGCTAGGAGTTCAACATCAGATTCATCTTCTTGAGAGGTTGCACATGTTGAACTTGGAGATGTCTCACTTCCAGCTTTTCCAGCGTGAAGAGCTATGCTCTTTGCCTTGTATTCTTCTTTATGTTCCTTCAGGTTTATCTCATAAATTGTTAGAATACTTACAAGTTCAGTAATCTCTAGTGTTGCAACATCTCTTGCTTCTTCGATTCCAGTGATCATGGTGTTAAACTTTTCTGGCAGCGACTTTAACACCTTGTTAACTAGCCTCTTATTGCTGATGGGTTCACCTAGTACAAGGGCTTTGTTTGCCATTGATTCTATCTTCTCAAAGTAAGAGGAAATTCTTTCTTCTTCCAGCATCTTGAGAGTCTCAAATTTAATAGCGAGTAATCGCATCTTAGTCTCTCTAACACTATCAGTTCCTTCAAATTTCTCTAGAAGTATGAACCAGGCTTCTCGTGCTTCCAAGCATCTTGATACTAACCTGAAACAACCAACATCCAAAGAAACAAGTATAGCGTTTAAAGCTTCGGTGTTAAAGTTAGAGTTAAGTCGTTCTTCAACACTCCATTGTTTGGTAATGGTTTTAGCAGCATCCTTCGGATCTAGAACAGTGGTTTTTGGAGGTTTCCATCCACGCAAAACAGTAATCCACGCTTGTTCGTCTAAAGACTTGATGTATATCCTCATTCGAGACTTCCATAGAGAGTAGTTAGTCCCATTACTCTCCAAAATGGGTGGTCGACAAGCAGGGCTTGAAAAACCTATCATAGTAAACTGCACTCAGGAACAAACAACTTAGTCCATCAAGAAGTAGGCTCTTGATGCCAATTGAAAGAATTTAGTGCCCGAGTTTACTATTAACATCGAGGTGTTGAAGATTTCAACCCTGCAGAATTCAATACGTCTGACTAACAGAGTAATGTTAAACAAAATGTCAGAGATGTCAATGTTTGACACATTCAAAGTTTAACATGCAGCGGAAATTTAACGCAGACACAAAGAATTATTTTTCACGAGTCTAGAGTTTCTAAACTCGCGAGAGCCTCACGGCCAAAAACAAATTTCACTATAATAATGAAGTTTACACAGTAAAATCGAAATAATAAATATCCAAACCTCTTCTCGGTTCACTCCCTCGAAGAAACTTGAATTTACATAGAAGTAGAGACTACAACTATGAACAAACCGTATTTACGAACTAACAATTCAATCCTCAAAACTCCTCTACCGTTGGATTCACTCTCCGGAGGTAGGATCCTTCTTCGGCTTGAATAGATTCGATAGTTGAACGAACGGTGAACGCTTGTTGCAGCGGAAGTAATTACAATATCGTGCACTTATCTTACTAAGGTCACGACTTAGCAAGTGTTTATCAAATGTGTTTAAGCTCGAGTATTCGTTAGGTTTATTGCAGATTATACTTCAACACTTGATGTGTTGAGTTTTAATAAGTAATGAAGTAAAAACAATAAAAGGACACAGGGTTTATAGTGGTTCGAGCAATTGTTCTACGTCCACTCTTCAGTCCTCCTGACTGAAAATACATTATTAATTGATTACATCGGTCAGGCTTAATCTCTAACGTTGAGCCGCTCCTCCGTCTGGTCAGCGCGCACCTTCAAGCACCTCGATCATCAATCTTCATTTTTACACTCTTTAGAGTGAGGACAAACATCCCTTCTCCTCAGACGTCGACCTTGGGAGTTTTATAGTTCTTCCACGAACCTTTCCTTATTCGGCAGTTGCACATGATAATCATGCTTGCAGAGCAAGATCACTGCTAGATTCTTTCAAGGATAGAAAGAATCTTAAAGTTAACCTTAGAAGTAATACTTTAGAGGTCTCGAGCTTTTAATATGTAAGCTTGTGTAAAGCTTCAATCAAGTATAAGCTCGGATGTGAGTTCGCGTGGGATTGAGAGTATTAGGATCTTCTCTTGTTTCTTAATTACAAATTTTTGCGAACCTCTCAATCTTTCCTTGATGACACCTATTTTAGGTGAAGATTCAAACGGATGTTTCAATCTTATCCGTTAGGCACTGAGTGTCTGCTCGCCAATCTCTATCGTTCTTTTCCTACAAAGCACAGTGATTCTTCAAGTCTCCTTCATCCATGATTGGCGTTTCTCCTATTCATAGCCATCTTTGTCAGAACGGATCTTTCAGTTTGAATCTGGAAACCTTTCTTCTGTCTGTTGATTATCCTTCATTCTGATTCGTCAGGTTTCCTCGTGATTTAAATCTTTCTGTTTCATGACTTCTTATTATTCTGATTGTTGTTATGAATCTGCTGGCTGTAGATGTGATGCTGATATCTCAGCAGTCTTGCTGATTTTCAATCACCTGCTTGCTTCACTCCTTCAGCATTCTTTACGGTGTGTCGAGAATTCTTCTGTTGTTCGCCAGTTATTAGTGTCTTCAGCAATCTTCAAGTATGTTGATTTCTTCAGTATTCTTCAATCTTCTATTCTAGTTCTATTAGATTTAGAGTAGGTGTATCCTATACATAACTTTTACAATTTGACTCGATACTAAGTTACTAGAGACTAGATTGACTAAGCTTTGATGCACCAAAACGAAAGTACATAAGAATTGAGATTACGGGGTTATAATATTCCTAACAATATTCCTAACAATTTCCCCCTTTTTGGCGTGATCAAAGCCTCAATTCTAACTAACTGATCATAGGAAAGCTGATTACTGAGATTACAATATGTTCCGATCAATTATATTCTCAGCATCTCAACTCCCTTAGACTCAGTATGATTCCTAAATGTTCCCCCTCAAAATATCAAGGTATTGCTCGATAAAAATTTACTTGGCATTCAGATCATTGATCATATAAGCATATAGAATATTCACACACAAGTATTGAGCAACATGCAGGAACATATACACACATCCAACAATCCACACAGTTTGTTGATTACACTGAGTGTGTAATTTCAGCTATATCAATTAATTCAGTGTTGGACAATGAGATGTTTTCTTCAACCTGGGTTAGTTTCCATTAATATATGTTGCAATGAGGTACAGGATACAATCACCCAAATAAAAAAAAAAACTTGATTTTTTAAGCTATAAGGCTTATAAGGTGTAGAGAAATTACTTCTTGGTAGTCGAGGAGTCTGAATCAGCAGCATTTTTCGCACTTGAAGAGCCGACGGTGGGTTTCTTCACTTTTCTGAGAGTTTCAAGCATTACCTTCATGAAGTTGTCCACTACTGTTTCTCTTTCTTCTCTTCTTATCCTTTCTTTTTCCTCGATCCTTCTCTATTCTTATTTTTCTTCTTCTTCTTCTTGCTGCCTTCTTAAGTCTTCTTCCAATTTTCTTCTTGCTTCGAGGCACCGGATTCTTTCTTCTTGTTCTTTCCATCGCTCTGCTTCTTCTGTCAATCTCTTCTCTTCCCCCTCTTTCATTTTGTTTGATGTGGCCTTTTTTGGATTGGATTTTAAAGACGTCTTTGCTAGTTTTCCTTGTTGACAAACTCTGCAAACTCCTTCCTTCTTGAAAGTTTCTTTGGGCAGTCCTGTAACAATGTTATTTATGTCTATATAATTGATAGTTTTGAAGTTTAAGTGCGTTAGCCTTTTGTGACATACCCAGTTGTTTTCTTCTTTGTTGAATGTGATGAAGCATGAAGTTTGCTGACCACTTGTCCCCTCGCTCGGGGTGTAGTGGTGAAAGCACCTTGCCTTGACCAAGAGGTCACAGGTTCGAGCTTCCCTGGGACATCTGGGTGTGTGAGTTTAATAAATGTATTCATATTCAAAAAAAAATTGCTGACCACTTTCCCAATCTACAACGTACAGTCATCCTTTCTTGATTTCTCTAAGCTTTACGTCTCCAGTGGTCTTGTCAGCAATCTCGCAACCTGTATCATAGAAGGAAACAGTATATCCATTTTCACTTTGCTGACTGATGCTCAGTAGATTGTGCTTAAGGTTGTCGACAAGGGCCTCATTGATGATGCTCATTCCATTTTGCTCGATAAGCCCTCTTCTGATTACTCTAGCATTAGAGTTGTCACCGAAGGAAACTGAAGGTCCTCTGATCTTCTAAAGATCGGTGAATATGTCTCATCTCCTGTCAATGGACCTGAGCATCTGTTGTATACTCCTTTAATCTCTTTGATGTTCTTCTTGCTGGACCCTATTCCTTCAAAATAAAGAAATTACTTTTTAGGTATCCGATCAACTGTGGGTCCTGCAGGATTAGTTCTCTGGATTATCCCTTTAGGAATCCAGACTTTTGTGATCTTGTCAGTTTTCTTGTCATCACGTGTTACTACCTTTCCCTTCCTATTAGCATGGAAATGTGTAGTGGTGTGCTGAGCCTTCATAGTCTTTAGTAAACGAAATGATTTAGACTATGGCCTCAAGTTTGTGTTCCTTTTACTTGGAGTTTATGTTGGCTTCCTTGCAATCTCATCAGATTGCTTAGCCTTGCTAGGATATATATGAACCTTCTTAGCAGATGGAACAGTCTGCTGAGTTTCATATATAGACTTTGCTAACTTCCTCTCAGCAGGTGTACCTTTGCTTAGTCTCTGCTGATTGGTCAAATGGGGATTTGCAGTCTGCCAGCATTTTTGCTAAACAATCGCTACTGATTTAGTATAATCCCCTTTGTCTTGCTTAGCAGATTGCTGAACTTTCCCGGTTGTTGGGACAAAGACAATTTTCTTTGATCGAGCAGATTCAACATTGTTGGATTCTCCTTTCTCAAAACTGATACCAGAAAGACTATTTGTGCTACCTTGAACACTTAAATTCTCATTTAAAACTCTCATGCGTTTAGAAAATTTACAATGAGAAGGATTTTGCACGGAGTTTTTGCTTTTCAAAACTTCATTCTCTTGTTTTAAAAAGTCAAAATTTTTACTAAGTGAGGAGAATTGAGATTTGAGTTTCAAAAGTTCCTCGTCTGCTGACCTAGGATTTTTAATCTCACTGGTTAAGATAGAAAGCTGAGATTTCAGCGAGGAGTTTGTTGGGTTTTGTATACAGAAAGCATTTATTACAATAAGTATACAATTGACTTTTCTCCTATCTGTTAGACAAACTTACATGCACGTAACAATGGTATCCTCATGTCTCACTGATAGGGACGATCATACGGCGTGTTGTAGATCGCAGAAGACAGTATGATCACTTGACCTAGTGAGATATAAATATTATCATAGCCGAGACAGCGTTGAGGATACGTCTGTCCGGATGACTGCAGCATAGTCGGAAGAAGTAATCTGTCTTGGTTACTTGATATGCTGGTACGCAAGGGTGGCGTATTGATTGGACCACATTGAGATGTATTTGTCTGTCTGACATCAGCAAATATAAGATCTCGTTCTTGATTGAGTCCAAACCTTAACGGAGGTTCAGGGGTAGGCACGGGTTAACTGTTGCTTTGATTTGCTATGGTGGAGAGCCTAAGTAACATGCTCGTAAATTCGTATTTTGGGTAGCAGGAGTTCGTGTAGTACAGCCTGAGACTGGAGTTAGGTAACCATATTCGAGTAATAGGATGGGGACATTCCCTGAGGAGCTCAATAATATTCATCGTGCCAAAGTCCTGCAGGCTGATTAAGTTCAGGCACGAGTGATAAGGTTTGAGTGGTACTGCTCATGAATATAAAATATTAATTAATTGTAGATAGAGCTTGTCAGAAACTCCGATTAATTAATGAATATTTGGTAACCTTAAAAATGTGGATTCTCAGATAAATGCAGCTCGTTCTCCTAACGTGCTGATAAAGGGGTAGGTAAGTATTAATTATGTGGTGAAAATAATTAATATTAATTAATTAATTATGTCCTGGATTGTGGACATGGGAATTAATTAATTCATAGGCCCACTTTATTATTTGCAATAGGTCCCAGGTCTGGCCCAATTAAATATGCTGAAAAAAGGCCCAGTAGCCCATTAGGGTTAAAACCCTAGGTCTATAAATAGACAGCTCTCTCTCTGAAACCATAGCCACTTTATCACAATTCAAATCAGTTGAAATCCTAAGGGGAGAGAGAGTAGGGGCGGCTCCAGTGTTTGGGAGGAGAAGAAAATTCGACTTCGGCCTACACTTCAAAGATCTGTCGAATCCTCACCAGTAGCAGATCTGAACAGCAATGGGATACAGATCTGAAGATCTGATCTGGAGAACAAGATTTCTTCCTTTATGTTTTTCTTTATTTTGATTAAATCAAGAAATTAGTTTACTAATTTCAGTTTCCGTAGATTTAATTGAATCTCGTGGTTGAATTAAAGATTGGAAAATTAAACACGAAAGATTGGATCAAACTCTACGGATTAACGGTAATCTCTATATCCACGTATTAAATTCATAGGAGCATGCTACGTCTTGATGAATTGTTTGTCGTATTCAACATCCATGATTGGTCCTGCTTATTTGGATTTGGTGATTCACTTCACGGTAAATCCCTACAATTGGTATCAAAGCAAGGTTCCTGATTCATGGCTCAACTGAATGCGAATTATTCATTATGCATGTATGAATTTTATTTGTCGTGGATGGTTTTTGTTCCTCGTGGCAACCCTTTTGATTTAATCCGTGGTGGTTTATCTGTGTTTGGATTAAATCTATTTTGTAAAATCAAGAGAAAATCCGTGATTAGATTTGATAGGAAAATTGTAATAGTTTAGTCTAAGTAATTTTATTTCAAATATGTAAACTAGACGGGACGACGAACAAGTCGAAGGCCGGCGGGATGAGGGCGACACGCACGGTGGCGGCAGGCAGCCGCGCGCGTGCAGTCGCGGCGGGTGGCACGCACGGCAGCAGGCTGGGTAGTGAGCGCATGCGGCCGCGGGCGAGCGGCGGGTGGTGCACGGCAGTAGGCTCGGCCCGCACGCGTGGGCGACGTTAGCGGCAGTGGGCCACAGCAGCGGGCGGTGCTGGCTGTCGGCGGTGACTGCTGTCCCTGCGGCGGTGGTTTGTGTTTTGACGGTTGGTTCAATTCGATGTAAACAATAAGGTTTGGAGTTGAGTTGTGGGACCAATTTTCAAATCACAAAAACCTTAGATCCCAAAAGATTTGGTGGTTGAATATTTCAAGGCCCTGAAGATTTGGAGCTATCTAAAAGTTTTAATTTTTTTAATTTGTAATAAATAGGATTTATTTCCTTATTTTGTGGGGCCACGAGGAATTTTTGTTTGTCTTAATTGTCCTCGTATGATATGCAATTTATTAATTGCGCAATAAGCATGTGTAGATAATAGGAAAAGCATGATTTATTGCTTTTATTTTTTACAGCTTTACAAGCATGCTTATGTGATTAATTTCTTGTTGGATTATATTTTGGGAATTTTTGGGCTTGTTTAATTACATGCAAAAATTTGAAAAATATAATGACAATGAAATTATCTGTGTGCGCATTTAAGAAACCTTTTTGAATAAAAATACTAAGCGGGTTTTTTTAAAAAAAATTAAAAGACCTCCACAAAGCGATCCTAGGTTGTAAGTGCATCTCTCATCTTAGTAAACGTCTACGAGTGTAGATTGCTAATTCTCGAAGGTGCATGGGTTGCAGTTGTTGGGGATTTTTAGACAAACAATTTAAATCACGTGAATAGTGGGAGAGTTTTGCGTAAACGTCTACGAGTGTAGCTTGCGTAGATCTCTTTCATAAGTATTCTAGAATTGATTTGAATTTTAGATAACAAAGGCTTTAAGGGTTGTGCGGTATGGTTACGTGTCATGCTAAACTATCTCTTTTGGCTAGAATTAGAGTTGTGGTTAATCGCTTAGAAGCATTTGAGGATATAATGCAGTTGATGCTTCCCTGTTCTTGAAAGATAGCTTGGTTTAAGTTTTATCACTAATTATTAATTTCAAGTGTCTAAAGGTTCCTAACATGGTATGAAATTAAAGAATTAGGGCTTAAAACCCGCAGTTCTGGTTGAGGGTGACATCGTAAACGTCTACGAGTGTAGCTTGCGGTGGAAACTCTTGCGCTATTAGTGGAAAACATTTGTAATTGATTTATGAAAAGGTTTTCAATGCATTTGTTTTCGAAGTTTTGCATGTATATTCTTATTTAAGATTCTTTATTGTTTCAGATATGTCTATGTCAACTGTTGATCATATTTTTGCTCTCAATCCTTTAACTGGTCCGAACTTCCCTGAATGGAGTTTTTGCATCAAACACGTCCTTTATCTAACAACCAAGCACATGATCTTTTCATGGATCCACTTGTGCTTGGATATGATGAGGTTTGTGAACTTGAGCTTGAATTTTATGAAAGATGGGAGGATGCTGATGATTTCTCCTTTTGGCTTATCACGGCTGGCCTATCTAGAGAATTAAAGCACAAGTATGAGAACCTTGAAAGGGCTGGAGAGATCTGGAAGGAACTCTTGACAGCTTATGGCAATGTGGAGCGGACTATTAACTATAGACTTGTGCACGATCTTGTGTGCAAGAAAATGGTTGAGGATAGTTCGGTGACAGCGCACATGATGTCTATGATTGAGCTCATGAGACAGTTCACTGTGCGGGGAGGTAATATCAGCGCTCAAGACGAGATTGATATCATCTTGAATTCTCTTCCGGAATCTTATCATGACTTTAAGGTAGTTGCTGCTGCAAGGGGAGAGTATGCTCTGCATGAGCTACTTGAAGACCTTGTAGTGGAGCAATCTTCCGTGCGAGCACGGAAACCTGTTTTGACAGTTTCTAGTACTAGTTCGATAACCTCTAAGGTTGGAGATGATGGTGTTAAAAGCAAGTTTAGGAAAGCAGGCAATGAAAGCAAGTCAAAGAAGGTGAAGAGAGTCAAGGTCACTCCAAAGAAAGACAGGTGTGTTAATGCGGGAAGGTGACTTGTCCGAATGCTAAGGGACAAGGTACGTCATTTGCATTTGTAATGGAAACATGTTTAGCATCAGTTTCTACTCATTCGTGGGTAGTGAAGACTGGAGCTACAGATCATGTTTGTTACATTTTGCAAGGGTTCACACCGAGGAAGGTGCTGAAGAATGATGAGGTTACTATCTCGATGGGGAATGCAGTACAAGTGAGTGCAGCTGCAATTGGAGATTTCACCTTGTACTTTGATGATTCTGTTTTAACTTTGAGAGATGTTTTATATGTGCCGGATTTTCGACGAAACCTTATTTCAGTTTACAAATTTATGTTGATAGATATTCAATTATTTTTGATAGTGGTGTTTCTATCATTGGTAATAACGGTGTTATCTGTCGTGGGATACTGAATAACTCTCTCTATGTTATTAATTGTAACCATAAGTCTTTTGCAAGTATTGCATGTATCTCATCCGAAATTGATAATCCTAGAAAGAGAAAACTTACTTCTTCTGACGAGGATCTTACATATCTTTGGCACTTGAGACTCGGTCACATCAGCTTGAAGCGGATTCAGCGACTTGCAGATAACAGTACATTGGACTTTGTCCGGCCTGTACCTTATCTAGTCTGCAAATCCTGCATCGAGGGCAAGATGTCTTCTAGGCCTTTTAAGGCTAGTCAGTCTCAAGCAGAAGAAGTGTTGGAATTGATCCATTCTGACTTATGTGGGCCCATGTCCACACAGGCTCGTGGAGGTTATGAGTATTTTGTCACTTTCATTAACGATTACTCAAGATACGGATATGTTTACCTGCTTCGCTACAAGTCTGAATGCTTTGAGAAATTCAAAGAGTTCAAGGCTGAGGTAGAAAAAAAGGTCGGGAAAACTATCAAATCACAACGATCTGACCGCGGTGGCGAATAACTCAGTAACGTGTTCTTGCAGTATTTATCAGATCATGGGATTACATCCCAGTGGACTGCACCGGGTACTCCCCAGCAAAACGGTGTAGCTGAAAGAAGAAATAGAACTCTTTTAGAGATGGTAAGATCAATGATGAGCTATGCAAACTTACCCATTTTGTTTTGGGATACGCATTGGAAACAGCAGCTTACGTATTAAATGTGGTGCCTTCTAAATCGATTCCTAAGACACCTGCTGAGCTCTTCCTTGGTCGCAAACCGAGTTTGTGCAAGTTCAGAGTATGGGGTTGTCCGGCACATGTGTTGATAAAGGAACCTGATAAGTTAGAAAGCACGTCCAAAGTAATGTTGTTTATAGGGTATCCCAGGCAAACGAAAGGTGGTTACTTTTACCGTCCTGAGAGTCAGAGAATTGTTGTTAGCACCAATGCTAGATTCTTGGACGACGAGTATGTGAGAAACCACAAGTCAAGGAGTGTATCGTTCTTCAAGAAATTAAAAATGAGGATGCGATTCCAAGGGAAGGGGAACGTACGAATGTGAGTGCACCTGTGAGAGGTACAGCACCATCGGCGCGTTCCTCAGTGCAAGGTGTTGAACCACAAGTTGCTGCACCTACTGTTGACACAACACCGATGCCTAGTCGCAGTGGGAGAGTTATTTTCCAGCCGGAAAGGTATATGTTCGTGGGTGAGTCTTCGGACTTGAGCCCAGAAGACGGACATGAGGACTCTGACCTACTGACTTACGAAGAGGCAGTGCAGGACAATGATGTTCAAAAATGGCATGTCACCATGGATTCTGAGATTGAATCCATAACTGCTAGGGATGTATACCAGAAAGCTGAGCTGTTGGGTGGCTTTAGAGCCATAGGGTGCAAGTGGGTATACAGGAGAAGGAGAAAGAAAGAGGCGGATGGAGAAATTACGGCCTTTAAAGCCAGGCTGGTGGCAAAGGGTTATAGTCAGAAAGAGGGCATAGACTATGACAAAACCTTTTCACCCGTAGACATGCTCAAGTTGATACTCCTTGCCATAGCTGCGTATATGGACCTCGAGATTTGGCAAATGGATGTCAAAACCACTTTCCTAAACGGTTACCTTGAAGAAGGTAGGGACATCTATATGCGGCAACCCGAGGGTTACATACGCAAGGGCAAAGAACATCTTGTCTTGAAGCTTAAGAAGTCCTTGTAATGACTTAAGCAATCTTCAAGGTCGTGGAACTTACGTTTCAATGATGTGACTAAGTCTTATAGATATTCACAATTGGAGAACGAAAGTTGTGTTTACCGACTTTGTGTCAGTGGGAGCGTGGTTTTTGTTGCACTATACGTGGACGACATACTCCTATTTGGAAACAACGAGGGAGTGATGTCGAAAATCAAAAGTTGGTTATCCGAACAATTCCAAATGAAGGATTTGGGAGAAGCTGGGTACATCCTTGGGATTAAGGTCTTACAAGATCGTAAGAGAAGGATGTTAAGCTTATCCCAGGCATCCTATGTGGATACTGTGATAGCCCGGTTTAGCCCGGTTCAGCATGCAACTTGCCAAGAAAGGTTTGCTACCTTTCAGACATGGCGTTCATCTTTCTAAAGGGCAGTGTTCTGAGACACAGCGGGAGAAAGATGAGATGAGTCTTGTACCATACGCCTCTGCGGTGGATAGCCTCATGTGTGTGATGTTGTGTACCAGGCCTGATATCTGTTATGCCGTTGGCATGGTAGCGAGATATCAATCTAACCCTGGACAGGCGCATTGGACTGCGGTAAAGCACATCCTCAAGTATTTGAAGAGAACTAGGAATTACTGCCTGGTTTATCAAAGTGAGGATTTGTGCCCTGTGGGTTACACAGATTTTGATTTCCAAGGGGACCAGGATGAGAAGAAATCGACCTCAGGATATGTGTTTACCTTGGGAGGTGGGGCTGTATCTTGGAGGAGCGCAAAGCAGAAATGCATTGCTGACTCCACCATGGAGGCGGAATATGTTGCCGCCTCCGAAGCTTTGAAAGAAGGGGTATGGCTCTGGAACTACCTTTTAGAGTTGGATGTGATTCGGAGCTTGTCGAAGATCATCACAATCTATTGTGACAACTCTGGTGCAGTGACAAACTCGAAGGAACCACGGACTCACAAGGCGAGCAAACACATAGAGAGGAAGTACCATATCATACAAGAAATCATATCGAGGGGCGATGTGCTGATCAAGAAGATTGACTCTAAGGAGAACCTAGCTGATCCATTTACAAAGAGCTTGCCGCAGAAGGTTTACGAAAGACATATTCGTGGACTATGTCTGAGTTGGATGCCTACCACTGACAGTGGTTGATGTAATAGCTAGGCTAGATAGACTCACTGTATTCTCCGTAATAGCTATTGTAATCCTTTAGGTATAAGTGGGAGATTGTTGGGTTTTGTATACAGAAAGCATTTATTACAATGATTATACAATTGACTTTTCTCATATCTGTTAAACAGACTTACATGCACGTAACAACGGTATCCTCATGTCTCACCGATAGGGACGATCATACAGTGTGTTGTAGATCACAGAAGATAATATGATCACTTGACCTAGTGAGATATAAATATTATCACAGTCAAGACAACATTGAGGATACGTCTGTCCGAATAGCTGCAGCATAGTCCGAAGAAGTAATCTGTCTTGGTTACTTGATATGCTGGTACGCAAGGGTGGCGTATTGATTGGACCACATTGAGATGTATTTGTCTGTCTGACATCAACAAATACAAGATCTCGTTCTTAATTGAGTCCAAACCCTAACGGAGGTTCAGGGGTATGCACGGGTTTATTGTTGCTTTGATTTGCCATGGTGGAGAGCCTAAGTAACGTGCTCGTACATCCACATTTTGGGTAGCAGCAGTTCATGTAGTACAGCCTGAGACTGGAGTTAGGTAACCATATCCGAGTAATAGGATGGGGACATTCCCTGAGGAGCTCAATAATATTCATCGTGCCAAAGTCCTGCAGGCTGATTAAGTTCAGGGACGAGTGACAAGGTTTGAGTGGTACTGCTCAGGAAAATAAGATATTAATTAATTGTAGATGGAGCTTATCAGAAGCTCCGATTAATTAATGAATGTCCGGTAACCTTAAACATGGGGATTCTCAGATAAATGCAGCTCGTTCTCATAATGTGGTAATAAAGGGGTAGGTCAGTATTAATTATATGGTGAAAAAGAATTAATATTAATTAATTAATTGTGTCCTGGGTTGTGGACATTAGAATTAGTTAATTCATAGGCCCACTTTATTATTTGAATTAGGTCTCAGGTCTGGCCCAATTAAATATGTTGAAAAAAAGCCCAGTAGCCCATTAGGGTTAAAAACCTAGGTCTATAAATAGACAGCTCTCTCTCTCTGAAACCCTAGCTACTTTATCACAATTCAAATCAGTTGAAACCCTAGGGGAGAGAGAGTAGGGGCGGCGTCAGTGTTTGGGTGGAGAAGGAAATTCGACTTCGGCCTACACTTCACAGATCTGTGGAACCCTCACCATTAGCAGATCTAAACAGCATTGGGATACAGATATGAAGATCTGATCTGGAGAACAAGATTTCTTCCTTTCTGTTTTTCTTTATTTCGATTAAATCAAGAAATTTGTTTACTAATTTCTGTTTTCGCAGATTTAATTTAATCGCGTGGTTGAATTAAAGATTGGATATTCAAACGCGAAAGATCGGATCAGACTCTACGGATTAATGGTAATCTCTATATCCACGTATTAAATTCATAGGAGCATGCTAGGTCTTGATGAATTGTTTGTCGTATTCAACATCCATGATTGGTCCTGCTTATTTGGCTTTGGTGATTCAGTTCACGGTAAATCCCTACAGAGTTTTCTTGTATTAAAGCATCTTTTAATGCATGAAACTTAGAAAATTCTTTCAAAAGAAGTTCTACAGTTATATCTCCTGATTCTGGGAGCATGAATCAACAGTATCATGCAGGTTATCTGTCGTAGTTGTAGCAGACATAACAAAATTTGTTACCTGGTTTCTCGTGACGGCTAGTGATGATTCTGCTATCTGCTCTTCTTCAGCATCTTCATTGATGTTGGCCATAAATACCATGAGGACATCCTCTTCATCTTCTGATGAGTATCCTTCATCGTCGTGATCTGGGATGTTAGGTATTTCTGTCTTGGTCGGCGGGGCTTTGGTAACGATCTTTGACGCACGTTTTTTGAAAAGCGTTCTTAGCCTTTCCCTTTCATCTAGGTCCACTCGAGGACACTTGAACTTTAGATGATCTGGCGAGTTGCACTCATAGTACGTTCTCGGTGTCTTCCTTGGTGTCCGGCTATCTGCTAGCTGATTTTTTTGAGGTTCTTCATTTTTGCCTTTAGCTTTCAGCTGCAGTTTCTGTAGCCTTTTCATTTGCTCCTCTTGATTGCTGACTGAGCATTCTGTGTCTTTAGCTTGAGATCCACTAGTTGATGTTATCTCCTTCGCTGGGCTGGATTGAGCTGGACGATCTGAATGGAATTACTTCTTTGTTTTCCATTTCAGAATGTCTCTTTTTATGAAGAATGTTGCATCATCTGGGTGATGTTCAATGGAAACAGCAGCTCGTACAGCTTCACTCTTATTAATCTGCATGATGTCCCATTCATGTGCTTGAAGTTGGGCAAATACTTCTTTCGTACTCATGGCTAATAGATTTTTCTCCTTCAGGCTTGTCACTTTGACAAACCAATCTTCCTTTGGCATTTTAGAAAGAATCTTTGAGTTCATGTCGGGAAGTTCATACGTTCTTCCCAACTTCTTTAATTCTGCCATGATGGAATTAAATCTAGCTTCCATATCTTTGACTGTTTCTCCTGGAATCATCTGGAACGACTCGTATCTATCTACACACTATTATTACTTGTTCCTCTTCATTTGATCAGTCTCTTTCCTCAAGGTGCCAAGAAAATCCCACATTTCTCTAGCATTCTTGAACTCTAAGGCTTCTGCCATCAGAGGTCCTAATAGAGAATTTAAGATCAAATCCATGGCTATGTAGTCTAGTTGTGTACGAACCCGATCTTCCTGAGTCCACTCCATGTACGGCTTGTCCACCATCTCATCTGATCCTTGAACATCTTTACCGATTTGAGTTTTTACCTTTTGAATCTTGATTGGTCCTTGCTCGATCACATGCTTCATCTCATGATGAATGTTTATCAAGGTGATCAGCGACCTCTTTTTCCAGGTGGAATAGGTTTCCGGAGTGAACTTTCCCAACATTGTGTTGTTCGCCATTGTCCTTATCCTGAGCTTAACACGCAAACATAAGAAATATGCAAGGAAAAATGGATATGGTCCTAAGCACTCAGAAGAAGCTAGTCTCTAAAGACCAAGCGCTCTGATACCACTTGTTGGTCCCTCCGAGTATCAATATTTGCAGCGGAAGTTTTTATAATATCTTGCACTTATCTTACTAAGGTCACGACTTAGCAAGTGTTTATCAAATGTGTTTAAGCTCGAGTATTCGTTGGGTTTATTGCATATTATACTTCAACACATGATGTGTTAAGTTTCAATATGAGCAATAATTAATGAAGTAAAAGCAATAAAAGGACACAGGGTTTATAGTGATTCGAACAATTGTTCTACGTCCACTCTTCAGTCCTCCCGACTGAAAATTCAATATCGATTGATTACAAGGTCATGCTTGATCTCTAACGTTGAGCAGCTCCACCGTCTGGTCAGCGCGCACCTTCAAGCACCTCGGCCTTCAATCTTCATTTTGACACTCCGTAGAGTGAGGACAAACCTCCCTTCTCCTCGGATGTCGATCTTGGGAGTTTTATAGTTCTTCCCAGAACCTTTCCTTGTTTTGCAATTGCCCGTCATAATCACACTTGCAGAGCAAGGTGACTGCTAGATTCTTTCTAGGATAGAGAGAATCACAAAGTTAACCTTAGAAGTAATACTTTAGAGGTCTCGAGCTTTTAATATATAAGCTTGTGTAAAGCTTCAATCAAGTATAAGCTCGGATGTGAGTTCGCGTGGGATTGAGAGCATTAAGATCTTCTCTTGAAACTTAGTTGTAGATTTTCATAAACCTCTCAATCTCTCCTCGACGACACCTATTTTTAGGTGAAGATTCAAACGGTTGTTTGAATCTTATCCGTTAGACACAGAGTGTCTGCTCACCAATCTCCGTCCTTCTTCTCCTGCGAAGCACAATGACTCTTTAAGTCTCCTTCGTCTCTGATTGATGTTTCTCCTATTCGTAGCCATCTTTGTCAGAACGGATCTTTCAGTTTGAATCTGGAAACCTTCATTGTGTGTGTTGATTATCCTTCATTCTGATTTGTCAGGTTTGCTTGTGATTTAAATCCTTATGTTTCACGACTTCTTATTATTCATAATGTTGTTATGAATCTGCTGGCAGTAGATGTGTTGCTGATATCTCAACAGTCTTGATTAGTTTCAATCACCTGCTTGCTTCACTCCTTCAGCATTCTTTACGGTGTGTCCAGCATTCCTTTGTTGTTTGCTAGCCTTTTACTAGCGTCTTCAGCAATCTTCAGATGTGCTGATTCCTTCAGCATTTTTCGATCTTCTGTTATAGTTCTATTACAACTTGAGTAGATGTATCCTATACAAGACTTTTACAATTTGACTCGATACTAAGTTGCTAGAAACTTGATTGACTAAGCTTTGATGCACCAAAACAAAAATACATAAAATTGAGATCAATGGATTATAATATTTCTTACAATATTCCTAGCATATATATATATATATATATATATATATATATATATATATATATAGAGGAGGGATCATGTAAAAAAAAATCCCCTTGTGAGAAAAAAGAATGAATCATGTCCATCAGATCTAAAAAAATCAACGGTTGATATTGAATCAAGCAACAACTAAAATGTAATTAAGCAATAAAATAATCAAGCAACAACTAAAGCACAATCAAGCCACATTGCAATCAAGCAACGACCTGAATACAATCAAGCAATGTCGTGAATGCAATCAAGCATCTTTCTTACTTTCTCACGTTAAGAGTTTTCTCACTGGATCCGATCCCTATATATATATATATATATATATATATATATATATATATAGGGGCTTAATCCAGTGAGAATAGAGAATATGAAAATACTACATTATATCCTCGCTATACTTCATTTTAACATCAAAATCATTCAGTGAAAAAATATTCATTTTAACCTCAAAATACTTCATTTTCATTTTATGTTCCATTTTCTTCATTTTATCTTCGATTTCATTCATTGTACTTTTTAGCCTTCAGTTTTTCTAAAATATTTTTCTTTTTTATCTTCATTTTTGTTCATTTTATCTTAAAATTACTTCATTTTCTATTCTCGTGTTCTCACGTTAACAACTATTCTCATATGATCAGACCTCTATATATATATATATATATATATATATATATATATAGGGATTGGATCCGGTGATAAAAAATCCTCCCGTGATAAAATAATAAAGCTGCTTGATTACCTTTACAATGTTGCTTGATTGTGTTTTAGTTGTTGCTTGATTACAATGTTGCTTGATTCTATTTCAAATGTTGCTTGATAGCGTTTTAAGTGTTGCTTGATTAGTTATTAGCCATTGATTTAATTAGATCTAATGGATGAGATTCATTCTTATTTTTAATATACTTATTTATTATCATATGATCCCTCCTCTATACATACATATATATATATATATATATATATATATGATCACATGAGAATGCTTGTTACCATGAGAAATAAGAATAAATCGCGGCCATACAAATTGGTAATTCGACGCTCAAGACTAAATAAATCTCGTCTGCATTATAGTATTGTAAAACCTGCTTTGAAGAGTAATTTTGTAATATTTTTTCTATCTTCTCTAAAATCATCCAAAATCTTTAAATGATCATAACTCCTTCGATTTAGATTATTTTTTTCATGTATCATATATCAAATTAAAGGTAATTTAATTATCTTTCAAACGAAATCTCTATTGCATATGTTTTGATTAAAAAATAATCGCAAAAATAAAATTAGTGATTATATGCATAATTTTCGTAGTAGTACACGAATTCTTATATAATGAATGCAGTTGCACAATATAATGCATGAAGTTATATTATATAATACAAAATATGATAGATAAAATGCAATATATTTTTTTCAGCGAAATCATCATTCATCATTATATTTGCACTTGTTATGTATTATATAGTAATAATATATGTATTAGAATGAAAATAAAATAATTTTGCTCTAAAGTAAAAGTAATACACTATAGTTCTGATTGAAAAATCATCGTAAAAACAAAAATTAGTGATTATATGCACAATTCTCGTAACAGTACACAAATTCTTATATATTGAATGCAGTTGTACAACATAATGCATGAAGTTATATCATTTAATGCAGAATATGATAGATGAAATGCAATATATTTTTTTCAACAAAATTATCATTCATCATTATATTTGCACTTGTTATGTATTACTATATGTTAATAACAAATGCATCATAATAAAAATAAAATAATTTTGCTCTTAAATAAAAATAATACCCTATATTTTTTATTAAAAACATCGTAAAAATGAAAATTACTGACTATACGCATACTTCTTGTAGTACACGAACTCGTATTTAATAAATGAAGTTGCACAATATAATGAATGGAGTTATAATATATAATGCTTAATATGATAGATAAAGTGCAACATTTTTTTTCCAGCGAAATCATCATTTATCATTATATTTGCACTTGTTATGTATTATATAGTAATAACATATACAATATAATGAAAGTAATATAATTTTTCTCTAAAATAAAAATAAAACCATACATAATGCAGGAAGTAATATTGTATAATGATAGTAATATTGTTCTAAAACTAGAGTAATACCATATTATAATGCATGAATATGTTTGTTAGGTATATAATGCATGTTTGTTACATATAGTACATGTCGAGGTTGAATATGAAAATAGAATCTTAAATAAGTACAAAATGACAAAAATATCCTATAATGTAGGTTTTTGAGAAAAAAAGACTGAAAATTCTGGTAAAATCCTGAGCGTACATTCATCAAAATTAATGGCGAGAATTTATTCTTATTTCTCATGGTAAGAGTTATTTTCATTGTATCGCATGCATATATATAATTTTATCACAAAATTAAAATCACCAAACATAATATTTAGGGTTGGTGCAAAACTACAATTTATCATACTATAAATCATGATTAATACTTAAAAAAAGAATTATACAGTCTTATAATTACCTGGATATCTTTCCATGACGTTCTTGGAAACAAAAAGATCAAAATAATTTAATTTAGAGAATTGTCAATTTAGGATCTAAAATAAAATTTAATTATTAATCCAGAATTCCAAAAGAATAATTCTCATATAATTCTTAATTCAGGACTTGATATTTAATTTTAGATTGAGAATTTTATAATCCTTTCGGTTTCTAAATTATAAAAATATGAAGGACAAATTAACAGTTAGAAGATTACTAATATAAATAAATTAGTTATAATTGTCGTAAAAATAAAACAAAAAGAAGCCGTTAAAAATTTTAAGAGAATTGTCGATTCGGGACTCAAAAGATAGTTAAATTATCAATTCAGGACCCGAAAGATGATTTGTCAATTCGTCAATTCAGGACCCGAAAGATCAAACAATTCTTAATCTAGGACCAGATATTAAGGTCCTTGATTGAGAATTGTATGATCTTTCGGATCCTGGATTGAAAATTTTTGTAGTCTTTCAAGTCTTAAATTGATAATTAATATTTTGGATCCTGAATCGATAATTAAACTATATTTCGCATCCTGAATCGATAGAACTCCAAGAATTTATTGTATGAAAAAATACTTTCAAAACATCAAATGATTAACATATGCTATCAAAACTTTAAAATGTATTACAATCGATTCTCTACTTCAATTTTATATTCAAACCAAAAAAAAAAAACCATCAAATTTCAAACGGTTGGCCACCAATTAATTACAGCTCATCACAATTTGTACATATTCGTTGTTATTCCCATTTATGTCCTTCTCGTAATAAACAAGATTTTCAAAATTTAGAATATTTTTCACTTTTGATGAAATCTCTCGAAAATGTTGGCAAATAGTCTTAATGATTTCTTTCCAAGTATATCCATCTACCACGTGGAAACGAAACATATATTACAAAGTGATTTTGGTAAATATATTATTTTAAAAAACAAATGCTTAATTATTAACTGTATTTTAACTTTATGATAAATGGGAGTGAAAGTTTTGTAATAGAGAGTTGACGTTAGTTTGGGATTTTCGCCGGTACACAAATTTTTTATTATTTTTTTATTACTAAGTCTTATTTTAATTATTAATTTTAAAAATTAATAATTTATTTATAATACACAAAAATCATAATATATTTAAAAATTATGATAATTCATAATATATTTTTATATTAATCGAGCTTATAAATTATGTAAACATCACCGCAAATTTATTGGAGGTTCCCAATTCTTGATTCGAAAGACAAATTTTCAATTCAGGATTTGAAAAAATTCTAGAAATTTACAATTCAGATCCTGGATTAAAAATTCGAAAATATTTCAAATTCTGAATTAAGAATAAATCTTTTAATTTCTAAATCCACAATTAAACTATTTTTTTAAGTCCATTTCTACTCCCCTTTCCCAAATTCGTACACCTAATCCGCTTGCGCGACAAACTCGAAACCTAAAACATAAAAAAATAATATTAAAACGGTTTAGAATTTGTAATATTAAATTAGTGAAATAATGCATTGGCGTTACGCCCAACATTAAACACAGTGAGTTGGTGTTGCTCCTATAAATACCACTCAAAAATACTACCATTACAAGAAACAACATCAAATTAAATTTCCAAAGCTTCATATAAATTATGTCTACAATAGTTTTCCCAGATCACCCTTCCCCTGTTGCCGATGCTGAAGCTCTTAGAAAAGCTTTCCAAGGTAAAATTCATTTCCATAGATTAATAGTATTGTTATTCGACATTTTTACGAGATAGAAGGAAAAAAAGGGGCTGTTAATGAAGAAGAAGGTATGCGGGAGCTGAGGTCAATGAAGAGTCAGGAAGAAAAAAATTTCTTGATGTCCAAGTGGTCATAGACTAAGCGTTTATCATCACTTGCGTTCGTAAGTTGATGTCAACTTTTTAAATTTATTATTATTATTATTTTTTGAAGGATGGGGAACGGATGAGAAGGCGATAATCGCGATATTAGGAAGGAGAAATGCAGTTCAAAGGAAGCTGATTAGGAAAGCCTACGAGGATATGTACCAAGAGGATATTATCAAACGCCTTGAATCTGAAATTTCTGGGAGTTTTGAGGTAACTAATGAACTTTTCTTGTACAAATTTATGTCATTTTTTTAATAATAATCGGTTCCTCAGTTTTGGTTGGGTGTTCTAATTATACGATTGAGTTTTTGTATTTACATTTTACATAGACATCCTTATGGGATCTTGAAGATTAAAAACTAATTTAGTAAAAAATAAAAAAGAAAATGGGTATAAATGCAAAAATAATATTGAAATGATAAATTAATGCCATAAAAATGTAAGACAATAAGATTTTGTGTATTACTTAATTAATTAGAGATAATATTGAAAGTTTGCTTGACTATATTATTTTTTTCGATAATTTTTTATTAATTTATAAAACTAAATTCTACTATACGATCGGGAGAATGAAGTAATTACAAAAATGACGCAATATTACCTTAAAAAAAGAGAAAAATATATGATTCTAAATTGTTGTCTTTAAAATAGTCTTTCCCTTATATTATATCTTTCCATCTAGTTTTCGCCTCCACTAATATTTTGTTTTTTTATTCTATATAACAAATTATTTTGTTATCAATTCCTCAAGAATTGTTAAAAAACTCGACGAAACTAGTTATTGAAAAAAAATTTAAAAATTAATTTAATTAAAACACAGTTCAATTTACACGAAATATTTGGTTTTTGTTTATAGTTCACACAAGGATTTTCTTAATTCAACAAAAATCCTTTCTCAATTATCAAAATATCCAATCATTTTAGATAGATTTTAATCCGTACATTTACCAATCTTTATTAAAATCAATTCTGTAAACTAATAAATTTTTTTATAACTGTAGAGAGCTGTATATCGATGGATTTTAGATCCAGAAGACCGCGACGCCGTATTATTGAACGTCGCGATCAAGAAAAAACCCGTGATAGATTATCGCACTATTATCGAAATATCGAGCATTTCTTCGCCCGACGAGCTTTTGGCGATCAAGCGCGCCTACCAAAATCGGTACAAACACTCCTTGGAAGAAGACTTGGCGCAACATACCTCAGGCCACCTGCGCAAGGTTATTTTGGTCCATTTCAATAGATCTAAGTTTGAAATTAATTAATGAAGATTATTGGTGAAATTAAATTAATTTAATTTTGGTGTTGCAGTTTCTGGTTGGATTAGTGGGCATATATAGGTATAATGGAGAAGAGATTAATGCTAGATTAGCAAATTCTGAGGCTGATAGTCTTCACAATGCGTTGAAGAAGAAGGCTTTTGATGATGAAGAAGTGGTGAGAATTATAACAACTAGGAGCAAACCCCAAATCCTAGCAACCCTCAATAAGTATAAAGATGATCATGGTTCATCAATCACTAAGGTATGTGTACGAAATCTTTTTCCGTCGTTAATCCATCGCTAATGCTGAAATATATGATGTTAGGAATATATATATAGATTTCTTCGTTGCTATATAATCCGGCATTTTTTAGTAGTGAAATATGTTTGTTTAGTTCATGAATTCTAACTAATGTATTGATCAATATAAGCATTATATGTAAATTAAAGAAGCATTATTTATGAACTAAACAAATATGATAATAAATAAATATTCTCGTATTTGAATAGTACAAAAGATATGTTCGCATAGCTTAATAGGTCTTACTTTATTATTTTGATGGGGAATGACGTCTTCTATACTCTCATTTTTCTACTATATTAATTCTTGTTTGACTTTTTTTCTAAAGTTTTAATTTTCGATTTAGATTAATTTTACAAAATCGGCATACGATTGGCTTGATTCCACCAAAACTTTGGCATATAATAATCAGTAAATTTTGGTTTTATTATTGATTAATTCATTATCAGACTTTATATATATATTTTTTAAAATGTACTTTCAGAAATATCAAGTATATTATATTTTATTTACTTATTATTTTTCAATAAAATGTTATTAAATTTAGCAATAATAATTTATGACATAGTACCATATATGAGTCGAGGACTTGATTTGAAGAAAATTGTGATTGTGATTAATTTGGAGTTTTTTGCAGCACTTGAGAGATGAGGCATCTGGTGACTATATAACTGCCCTACGCACTGCTGTTCGCTGCATAGTAGACCATCACAAGTATTATGAGAAGGTATTTTTATTTTATATCACAATGCAAACATTATCAGATATTAATGATATTTTTCCAGAATTACAAAGGATGATACTTGTTTATTGCACGAAGGTAATTCGCCATGCTCTGAAGGGAGCTGGGACCGACGAAGACTCGTTGACACGAGTGATCGTGACACGAGCCGAGAAGGACATGAAAGAGATCAAGGAGATGTATGTGAAGAGAAACAGTGTAACTCTTGATCATGCAGTTGCCAAGGAGACTTCTGGTGATTACAAGGCCTTCCTCCTCACTTTGCTGGGCAATCAAGAATGATGTTGAGACTTTTCTCTTTTAAGCTTTGGACTGATCTCAAAATTAATGTGTTTTACTTTAGATGTGTTCCTTGTTTCTGGGTTGAACTATTTTATAATGTTGTTTCTTTGGTTATGAGTTGAATAAATTGGTTGTGTTTTGGTTTATTTTTCTGAACATTTCATTGATTACTAGTTAATTTAGCTCGTTTTAATGTCGGTTGATGAGAACATATAAGTTTAAATTAATGTTATAATCACATGGTACCTTAAACATTTTTTTGTAAAGGGTGTATTTTTGAATATGGCTGCACTTAGAAATGTGATCATGTACTAAAATTAAAATTTATGTTCAATAGAAATGAAATTCAGTTAACGTTTGAGATCAAAATATCAAAGATTAAAAAATTAAGCATATTTTTTATTTGTGTTTATTTGTTTTATAAATTATGCATGATTCATAAAGTAATAATAAGCATGAAAATTTGAAAAAACTTCTTAATCTAAATCATTGATTTTTTAAGGTTTAGATATATTTCTATTATTTAACACAAATCAACTTTTAACATGAGATTCACATCTTAAATGTTAAGAAATTATGTTATTAAATACAAGATATTCACCACTAAAATATCATTTATAGAAAAATATATATAAACTTGATGGAGTAAGTATATTGCCAGTGGCAAATGCTAAATTTATTCGTCGTGGGGTTTGTAGTGCTTAGGGTGGGTTGCCTGTTTGATACGGTAGAGGAGTCAAACACATTGACAAATACTAAAATAAGAAGAAGAAAAAAATAGATTGTGAGATTTTATTTGTTGCTCCAACCTTCAGCCTGCATTATGTATGAAATGAAAATAATCAATGGTCCAAGAAAACTAATTTTCCAACTCAAGAGAAAAGTGATAGGCACAACTATTGCACCATACTAAAATTCCAATCAAAATTCGAACATGGTGAAAAGATAAGGATGCAAGTAAGCAAAAACCAACTTCACTTTAAAATTCATGTAAATGATAATTCTACCGCTGTTTATGCCGAGAAGAAGATATATTACCTCCTTTGTTGAACAAGAGAGAGCCCAGAAGTAGACCTTACTCCAAACCATATCTAAAACTGAATCAAACATAGTACAATTAAATCGAGAAGAGTGAAACAACAACTACAAGAATAAGTTTTTTACTTATTGTAATGTACAATAAAAATTTCATACATACTTAGTTACTATAAGAATGAGACAATTGATATATCTGTGATGCCATGCTCGGATACCGTTGCAAAATTGCTTCAGCCTCAACATTTATAAAAACTCCATTCTCGATGTAACACACCAAACAATCCGTAATAAATTCATCTCATTGCGTAAATCAATCTTGATAATCTTCATCGCAAAATAAGACCTTTCCACATAAGTTGTTGTGACCTGTAAGATCAATACTAACACAATGAGTCGATAAACAAATCGAAAGAATTGTCAAACTTCATCTCAAGCATCTTCTTTGCAAGATCTCCAATATCACAAAGACCATTGAAAGCAGGATCCGATAAACCATAACAGTGGTATGTGCGAAGTTGTGGTCTTAGATTAAACAAATCAGTCAGAAATCTTCTAAATATAGCTTAGCTAGATGAAATATTCTCTCACAATCAAACTTGGAAAAGGAATCGCTTGGATCAATAATTTATAATAAAGATTTGAGATTTCAATAATAATCAAATTTTGTAAATTACCTTGACATTTGTAGTACGAGATACAAAAATAGAGACTACAGTTTGATGAATTTGTAAACCAAGAACAAGAACCCATTAGTTTCAAAGAATTGAATTGAAGACTAAAGAACTATTGAGCAGGGTTTCTTTCTTTTGCTTTCATCGGTAGATGACGCTCAATTTGACTCCAGTGAGTCATGATTGCCCCATTGATAAAAACTCAATTTGTGCATTTACTGCTGCGAATTTGCTGGATATTTGTTTTAGATTGGACCGTTCAGTGATATTTTTGTGCTTGATTCATATTTTTATGAAATCTTACGTTTGGTTTGATTGTGAGCTATTTGTGCAGGTTTCACGTACAATCGAGTTGTTTACAGATAATGGCCAAGTGTTAAGGTGCCAGTTAATGTTAGTATGCATTGGGAAGAGGAAGAAGTGAGAAAGGGTCGACGAAAAACTGCAATTTCCTCTCGTGACGGAAATAGCGACCTAAAATACGAACTCGGAGGTCACCGAGTTTGTAGTTGGGTCGCCGAGTTCGTAAAAACTTCAATTTATCTATGGCACATACTCGACGACCGACTTGCACGAATGGTGGTCATCATCTTTGCCTTACAGGTCGTTGTTTGTGTTTTAAAGCCTGAATTTTGATGTAGTTCTCATATCTTTTTGGATTTGTACAGGCTAGATATAAATATAGGGTTCCAAAGTTTTGTTAAAGTCAGTCGTTCATTATTTTAGAGTTTAGAATTGGGAGAGAATGGAGAACTCAAGCAAGAATTCAAAGTACAAAGATTGAAGACCCAAGATTGAAGACTACGGTTCTTTAGTTTTATGTTTTCATCATCTTTGTATATTTATTTCTCTTTGTTTATGGAATTTAGAAGTGTGGCTAAATCCACTTTGGATTCGAGGGTCTGAACCTGTGACGGATTTTATGCAATATTTTATTTAATTTGTTTTTCCTTTTCCTTTTGCATTTTGGTTATCCTGGGTTTTGGTTATTTGCTTGATATTGGCCATTGATGGAAAATTGATTGATATTTCATGAACTGAGAGAGGTCTAGGCTTATCAATAGGTTGCAGGATAATTAGATGTGATTAATTGAATATCTGAGAGGAATTTGATTTATTGAATGGTTTTGAAATCTGAGGTTTGTGATTAACTCATGTGTTTGGAAATTAAATTTGAATTGGATTGAATAAATAAATTGCATAATATTTCATTATAGTGGATATTCCTGGAATCCTTTTTCTCTTATTTTCTTAGTTACTCGTTTATTTCCCTTTTGATTATTTACTTCCAATAATTGTCAAGTTTAATAATCCAATATTTTTATCAAAGTCTCTAGATAGTGATAAAATATCTACGCTAGAGTGATTATATATTTCGAGCCTGAAATCCTTGTGTTCGATATTTTTATTATTTGCCATCTATAGTCTGTACACTTGCAGAATAGTGTGTTGCAAAACACGCTATCAAGTTTTTGTCGCAAAAACTTGCGCTAAAAAAAGGATTTGGACTAGGTACTTCCATAACATTACTACAATCTTGCACCTACTAGTAACAGATACCCATATAACTCCATCCAAACCTCCTATCATCTGGTTCACAAATAAAAGGTTTATAAGCTCAACGGGTTAGCAAGAGATTATGTAACATGTTAGTGTTTGGGTTTTAATGAGGCTCATGAAACAATGGACTAAGATCATTTCTAAGTTCATGACATTCCTCCATAGTTTTGAGACAGAAACCAAAACAAGTTCTAGAGGTAAAGTGTACAGTAACATATTCTCAACAAAACGAGCACATGCTCAAGCATATCCTAGAGGCCAAAATCAATTCCACAAAAATATGCACCTCATCAACTTAGACTGCAAATCATCAATGCAAGTTTCACGAGAAAGAAAGATTTGTTATCATTAAACTTTGATCAATAAATTGCAAATATAACCCATCCACCAACTATTTAATACCCAGTACAATGCTTCAAAATAATAAGGTTTCCAATACAGACCAACTAAAATGGAAATAAAGCAGTAAAATAGTAATAACTAAACAAATACAGTACGATTCAAGTTAATACAAAGAGTGCAAACCTCAAATCAGTTAATAAAATAAAGTAAAAAGGTAGAAACACATATCGCCTATCATATTCCCCTCCCCCAAACTTATTCAATGCAAAAGAATAAGTTTGTGGGGAAAAGATAACAGAGATATGTGTGAGACCTCATCAACTCATCACTGGGGCGGTGTCCGGTACTGCGGGAAGCGAGCCATGAACTGTAGCATCTGCTCCTCGGCCTCCTGCTACCGCTGCCACTCAGCTTGCTACCGCTGCCATTGGGCCTACTACTCTGCCTGCTGCTGCTCCCACTACTGCCGCTGCCATTGGGCCTAATGCTCTTCCTGCTGCCGCTCCCACTGCTGCCCCTGCTCATCCTCAATGGACCTCCTGTGGGTCAATTCCTGTCGCTACTCCAAAATGCGTGGTCTCCACCACAGAACTCCACCCACAATGAGTCATGAAGCCACCTATACTTGGATGGCGTAAGATCTTTGTCTGCTCCACCTATCTTGAAACAACCAGCCCCCTATCCTTTACTGTTCAAGAAAGCCTTCAGGCAGCTCTTGGTCTAGTGTAGTGGTGGTGGTCTTCCTTGACAGGAAATCTTATTACCCACACAAAGTTGACATCCAGAAGCTGCAGCCCTTTGCTATCTCTGATATCTGCTCCTTGGATGGCAAGCACTCACTCCCAAAGGAGATGTATAGAGTTGAAGAGTGTCTCTTCCCACTCAGCCATTTCATGATCTCTAAATTCTCACTTTCGTTATTTTGTAACTGTACACAATCAGAGGGTCAGTGCATATTAACTCTTTTTTGCACAGAGCAAAGAGATACTCAATGTACTTGAGCTCAATCTCATTGTTGCTCTTCACCAATACAATCTCTGTCGATCTGGTGAAGTTTCCAAATGCAAAGTAAATGATAAATTATAACTAATAACAAAATATACTTATTCAACTATGCAGAGCAAAAAAATTACAAAGGATAAGCAATGTCTGGATTGATGTTGCACTTTGAATCTCAATTTCACACAAATTGAAATAATAATAAATAAATTATTTTTCAACGAACTATAAAAATTTGACTTGTTTCGCAAGAGGACAATACCAAAACCGTCGCCCACGATTAAATATTGATGTGAACAATGACAAAAACCATCTACGTGATTGAAGTAATTGATTCATCAATCTTTACTCCTTCGTTCATCTTAAGCGATTCGTCACTCTATGGAGAATAAGATGATATTCTTAGGTATTTAGATTTTGGTCGTGGGAGGTGCCGAGGTGTTATTGTGAAGAAGAGGACTTCCAGAATGTGTTCTGCGGAAAAATTTATTTTTTTACTTTGAGAGAAGATGCTGCGAGAGGAGAAACTCATATCTCCATACTAATTTATAATTTTGGGGATGCTGCGAGAGGGATTTTTATTAATTTGTGTTTGGGGGATATTTTTTTTTTTTTTTAAATTTGTTTGGTGATGAGTCACAAAAAAAAAAAAAAGAATTTACTACACAAAATTGCCATGTAGACAATTAACAGGTAAGTCAGCTTAAAACTAACACCGTATGGAGGACATTTTAATATAAAAAAAATAAACAATGGGATATATTTATATAATAAAAAATAATTTTGACAAAATTCCATAATTGAGCATAGTTAGAGATATATTTAACTGTTTTCCCATAAATAAATTCCAAAACAAAATTTTTTCAATTTTAGTAGGAGAAATAAATATATATTCCCCTAAATCGTTTTCAAGGCAACAAATGTATAACATGATGCCCCTAAAATTCAAGGCCGCACAATACACTGAAAAACAAATATAAGACCAACTCATACAATCCACAAAGTTCCTCATACTCATTTCTCACATTTCTTTTATTCAACACAAACGAGGGAAATAAACTCAACACAATCAAAGCATAAATATTACACGAAATAACAAATTATTTCAAAAAAAAATTAATCAGATCTTGCAATTAAAGTGAGCAAGAAATCTCTATAATTCCCATTCGCCACATCTTCAATTTTTTTGCGAAGATCAGCGCTGTATTCACGATGATATTCCTCTCTAATTTGCTTCATATCTTCATCTGCTCTCGTCACAATTACCCTGCTCACTGCCTCTTTGCTTATTTCATCCACATTGTAACTCAACGACGCCCCCAAAATCTATCAATATTTAAAATAAAATATTCAACCTCAAAAGTACTCAAATAAAATATATATTAGGGGTAACAATTTTTGACTCAACATGACAATTTGATGCAAATCAACTCATTTTAATTCGGGTGGAAGCTGCGAAACCCAATTATAATTCAGGAAGGTTTTGGGTAAGTTTCGAGTCAACCCAAGCAATCCAGATGCCCCACAAAATTAATCAATTTTAATGTTATATTCTATTATATTGTATTTGTGATTTTGTATTAAGGATATTTTCGTGTTAAATAGGTCATTTTTGTATTTTTTGTGTAAAAATTATCATTTTCGTGCTAAACAAGTGACGTTTATTAAGGTTAGATTTTTCACCATGATTTTACAGTTCATTTTAGGTCACTTTCAAGTTAATCGTATAACATGTTACTATCAGGTCACAAACCCATCAATTCGAACACTACCCAATTGTCACCCCTAAATATACATATTTATAATAAAGCTTAATTCTCTCACCTTGGCAAAGTACTTTTGCGGTGTGCATATGCACTGGACTGTCTCCTTCAGAATTAAGTGGCCTTCAAAGTCCTTCCACAAATCATTCAAAAAAAAACTCAACATTTATTACACAATAGTAGAATATTAAAAGAGAAATGGATACATACTACTCAACAGTCAAATAATATTTCAGAACATTATCACTTAATAAAAATAATATTTCTTTTGTTAGTGAAAATATTAAACCTTTTTCCAAATAATGTAATACCTGATCCAAGTATTTGGAAGTAATCTCATTGTAATGGTCGTAGACAGCCTTGAGATGGAGCTTACTCCTGGTGGATAAAATTCTCACAACTTCATCATTTTCCAAGGGGGCACCTCCCTTGAGGGCCTCTAGAAGGGCCTTTGCCTCCAACTTCGCGATTTCTTGGCTCACTTTAGGGCCTTCATACCTATACGAGCTCAAAACCGCAACCAGAAGCTGCCCGAAACAGAAAGCTCGATCATCACATAAAGATTAGACAATTGGAAGAGATGAAGTCAGGTTTTGGCAAACCTTTCTCTCGGGAGTATGGACGTGGAAGGCAACGTCTTCCTCTATGGAGTGATTGAAGAGGGAGTGATAAGCCCTCCGCGCGCCCAACAACTCTTCAGATGATCTGGTGCATGCAATTTCTACCAGTACATTGTATTGAGGCCCTTTGTATAACGCCTCTTTCAATATCCGAGCATCTCTCTCCCATGGGTGCATTGTCCAAAGCACTATGGCATCCTGAAATATAAATGTTTAATCCACAGTTTGGAAAGTGTTGGGAATCAAAGCATCAACATTAATATGATATTGTCCGTTTTAATTAAAGTTTTCATAAATTTATTTTAGAATATCTTCATTCCAAAAAACTTCTTACTATAATGGAGTTGATTGAACTATTATATAGAATACAATTCTTTCCTGTTTCTGTAATGTGGAATTTGGGTAATGCAAAAAAAAAACAAAACAAAGAAACAATTCGTGAATTTCTAATTTTTAGACAAATTAATTTAGTCACGTGTACATTCAATCCAAAAGGTAATTCGATTGGATTGAACTAGAAAGTAAATTAAGACGAAAATTCTTGAATTGAAAATACTTCAATCCAAATGGCTAGTTCCAAACAGTCCAAAGCCCAGTAGGGTTGAATTCAAAATTCAATGGATTTGGCCAGTTGACCCAATTAATATCAATAATAGCATTTTCCATTACAATTATATTATTAATATCTATTTTTGTTATTAATAATTATAATTTATTATTGAAGTTTTAACTTTTAAGTATTACAATATTAACAATGATATTTAATAGATAATTAAATGTTAAATTTACTGAATCATTAAATTATAACATATTCCAATTGGATGAAATAAAAAATAATATATTAGTATTAATTAAATTAATGAATACATAAAGATTGTAATATATTTCGAATTTGTTTTATATTGATACTACATACTTTGTTTATTTTTCAATAGATTAAAAAGTAAGAGAGACAATCATTTAATGAATAAAAAGTCTTATTGAATTATTTAAAATATGATTTGTGAATTCATTGATCAACCATTAAATCTAAAGATCAAATGATTATGTTTAGGGTCTAAATTTTTAATTGAAATTAATTTAGATTAAATAACTCGCAATCCGATCACAATTTAATTATCGGATTCAGATCCCTATAAATGACAAACTCTGGTAATTAGAGTTTATTTCTTATCATAAGATTGGTACTATTTCTACGTATGAATAATCATCCTTCACACTTCTTTTTTTCAATGAAAAATAATCAAATAATCTACTTATATGCTCCAACAGAAAAATTCGACAATAATCAAATAATGACTTTATGAGTTAATTAAAAAAAAAAAAAACTTGTTCCATGAAATTGAAAAGGATTGTTTGTTATACCATCTGCCATGAAGTGTTTTGTCCCTTTTTCTACCTATAACTCCAAAAAAAAAAAAAAAAAGTAAAACTTGGAAAAGTTGTAATTTTTAATTTAATTTATGTGAAAGTTTTTTTTTTTTTTTTGTTGGGGGGATGATTTAAACATTAAGATATTTATGTACGCTTTCTAAATAAACACACACATATATATATATATATATATAAAACTTTAATTGGCGAGTCATTAAAAAAGCTTAGCTGAAAATTGTTTTACTATCATTTTTTAAATTTTATAATGTTTATATATTTCAGATATTTAAAAATTTAAAATAAGTTGATTGCATAAATTTCACTAGCTAAACCTATCTACAGAGGTCGTATGCATTATAATATTATACGCTTATTTATTTTTTGGCTAGTTAAAAATAATGATACCTTGAGGCGTAAAAACTCATGACGAAGCTGCAGAATATAGCGATCGTCCCACCTCTCAAAGTTGCGTTCGTCTTCTATGAACAAATCGCGGCTTCCCTTTCGGAAACTCTGCCTCTGCTCCGGATGCCATTTCCCCAATACCGATATCAATACCTTCTCGTCCACGCCGAGTCCTAATTCCACCAATATATTCCAAAAAGAAAAAAGAAAAAAAACGTCACAACATCACGTCAACGCTTGCTTCTCACTCTCCATTTCGTATGATTAAGTTCTACATTTTCAGCTTGCGATCGCAAAAACTCGAAGAGGCGACTGTTGCCGCAACTCCGCGGTATTAGACATTGCGAAATCAAGTTGACATTAAAGCGGGAAAGGAAAGGAATTAATAGAGGAAAAATACCTGAGAAAGCTTTGGTGATAGATTGAAGCTCGTCGGCAGCTGCCATTGATCAATGAAGCTTTTGTTTAGTGTAAATATGAATAATGTATATATTTGTTCGGGGGGAGAATATTTGTGATTCGAGTTCCGATTTGGAGGGGAGGACTGAGGAGTGGGATGGCGCTCCAAGATTTATATTGGGGGTCGGTGCTGAGAGGGTAGTTTCGGCATTTCCGTTATCAGTCTAATGATTTAAAGTTTGCGAGGACAAAACTACCCCTGTGTAATGTGGGAATGTCTGCGGAATCCCCTTTGTGGAATTAATTGGATTAATTAATAGTGTATTGCATTATTCATTTCGTTACATCTCAATTTATTACATTAATTTTCTACCTCAGTTACTTGTGAAAACTGGATGAGAAACATTTAATTAAGTTTTTTAATGTGATTATTATGTTAATTAGTACTAATTATAAATATTTTTTAATGAATGGAGGTGTATACTAGATTGACTTGTTTTTTTTTTTTTAAGAGAATTCTCAATTCTGGACCCGAAAGATAGTTAAATTATCAATTTAGGACCTGAAAGATGATTTATCAATCCAGAACACGAAAGATCAAACAATTCTCAATCCAGGACCTGATATTGAGGTCCTGGATTGAGAATTACATGATCTTTCGGGTCCTGAATTGAGAATTTTTGTGATATTTTAGGTCCTGAATTGACAATTAATCTTTTGGGCCCTAAATCGATAATTAAATTATCTTTTGAATCCTGAATCGATAAAACCCTTTTTTATTATTATTAAGAGGAATGGGGAATCGATCTTGTTAAGAATTCACACACACTCACAAATGTATTTGATATGGGACATTTAATATAGTTGTTATAGATGGATTTCCAATTATTATTCTATATATAATCAGGGCCGGCCCTGAGGAAGTGCGAGAGGAGCGCCGCATCGGGGCCTCCGAATGAGAGGGACACCATTTTTTAAAAATGAGAAGGTCTCAGGTTACGCACGCCTAAACGGCTTAGGCGGTTTTATCCATTAACTCAACCCAAACACATCTAATATACCCTAATTTGGGATTAATAAACCCTATTTGGGATGACTGAAATTATTTGGGTATAGATAAAACTCACCTAAATCATTTAGGCGTGCCTAAAGCAAGTTTTTGCCTTTAAAAATATATATAGTAGTAATGTTATGCTAATTTATCTTACTACACAATTAAAAAAACTAATAAAAAACTGAGTTTTTAGCTTAACTAGATTAACAAAAAAACTGTAATTTATATTTATCCTAACACAACTATTTAGTTCAATCTAAATTAAAAAATGAAACAAGATATTAAGATTAATTTATTTGTTCAACTATATGAGTATGATGATATCTATTACTAATTAAAAACAAAAATTAAAAGTCATCGTCACATAATTTGCCACAAAAATCTCATTCTTCTCAAAAATGAAATGTCTCATCATCTAAACGTTACGGTAGGTTGGTAGTTTTTTTTTGATACATATATAGCGTTTATCTTTGATGAGTTTTTTGTCAACTTTCATAACTACATGATTTTAGATTTTTTGTGCATTAATTAAAATTTCATCGAAACACCTTTAATATAGCATGAATTTATAACATATTGAACACAAGAAAGATATCCTAAGCATTTGCATCTTAAATCGGGACATATAATAGACACCCACACAATGCGTGGAAATTTAATTATTTGTATTAAAATAATATTAATTTAATATTTTTATATTTAAATAAATATATGAAATTGTTTAAACCATAAAGTTATATGTTAACACGTACAACATAAACTAATGAATTGTTTATATGGTATATATATATATATGATATTATATTTACATTCATTTTATTTATTTTGATTAATTTTTTAAATCTTATTTTAACAACTTTTCATATTAGTTTAGAATTCAAAACAATGTTTATGTACTTTTCTTGATATGAATGAGTTTCACTCTATAATTTATAATTTTAATGCAAAATATTTTTATTATTTTTTAATATGAAATAATTCTCAATATTTTATTGGCAAAAATTTTTGAGGTTGCAACCTTCATTTCTCTTTCTCTATCTATTTTTTAAAACCAAGTATTTCATAAATGATATAGTCACAAAATTTTTTACCTCGTTTCCCTTTAGATCGTTTCATTTATTTTTGGCACAATAACTAAGGTATGTAGAGATAGATGAAATTTTTATTTTATTAGCGAGTGAATTAATTTTTTATTTTAGGTAATGAGACAATTAAATGGGATGTACGAAAAAGGAAAGATGGACAATTGAAATGAGACGCAGGGAGTATTTGTTCATATTTAATCATGAGCAATTACATATACTTTAAACCTATTAAATTTGAAACTTGAGTTGTTTGATCTGTAACTTGATTTTCTATCCCAATCATCAACTCTTTAATATATTTAATCAGAATATCATAATATGGTGCTCGTTTTTGTATTGTATTAATACCATATATGAAGTTTAGGGAATCCTCTCAACTAAATTTACATTCGTATTATATGATTTGATCAATATCTTTTAGCAATTCACTCCGTAATCCTATTGCTTCTGCATATTGTGAATTCATGTCTTCCAAATAACTTTATCATTGTCATTATTCATTATGAACTCATGTTTCCTCGTTGACTATAGTAAGATCAATATTTAATTTTAATTCTTATTTATTTGTTTCATCTATTTCATTGTCATCTCAACTTTATTTTATATGATTGTAATATATTTTCTTTTTTGCTTTGTCACTCCATTAATAACTGACTTTCAAAATATACTATTTAATATTGAAATGCTCACAAATTCACACGCAACTCGAGTTTTTCAAATCTTATACGCAATAAAAAGGAACACTTCTACTCCTCCGCATAGCATATCACAATAATTTCTTTAGAAATATTTTCAAATATAGTTATTTCAGTCAATTAACTTTAAGTCATTGGAGAAACCAAAAACTAATATTGATGATTAAAAATTAAACTTCTTACACTTATTTGCAGTAATTTGAGACATTGTATTAGTGTCCAATATCTTCACCACATAAATAGAGTTTATGTCATTTGTTATTTGTAGTTAGTAGTGTTGTACACTTGCCATTCACTCCTCTTTTTCCCTCAAACAATAGATATAGTAATCTATTTCACTTTTATTAATTTTCTTGAGACGACATATAATAATTCATAAGTGGATATTTCTAAAGTAATATGTGAAGAATCTTAATATATTAATATTATTTCTATAAAATTTTAGCTTGCACAATAGTAAGCATTTTAATGATTTTTAAATTTTATAATATAGTGTGATACATTAAAATTTTTGTATTTATAGTTTTGTATCCTAATATTTTCATGTTTTATTTTACTAAATGTTATATCTCAAAATGCTAATATTATTTTAACTTTGTTTCATTTATTTTTATTTTTTTAGATTCTTACATTCTTAATATTTTCAACTTTTATCAAGTAAAAAAAGATTATTTGTTCTTTTACACAATTGTAGTTTCTTTTGCTTCAAAATTCAAATTAATTTATAAATATCCAACTCATTGAATATTGATAGTCTAAAATTATATATATATATATATTTTTCATTTTTGGTAATTATGTTATAAGATATTATAATTATTTTAGTTTGTATAAATATTTTGATTATTACTTATACTCTTGAGTATATTTCAATTTGTTATATTTATCATAATTATTAAAAACTATTTCACTATATTTTATAATTATTTTACAAGATATTATAGTTTTATTCTATTTTTTTAACTTATTATAAATTAAAATTAAATTTATTTCAATGATCCTAATTGTGATAGTATTAACTATTGTACTGATAACCATAATTTAATAGTTGATTAATTATTTTTAAAATATAGTATATGCATATGATTTTTGATTGATTTATTATTAAAATTTGATTCATATTTAATTGAAAAAATTAAATAGTAAAAAGTTTTCATATTAAAATATAAAAGGAATGAAATTTTTTGGAATATCTATTCCATTACAATATACCCTTATTTAGTAATTCTCATTAAATATTTAAAAAATTGATTATATAAGTACTAGTATGCGTATCTAACTATCTATCTAAATAAAATTGTAATATTAATTGCATTTCTTTATTATTTCAGTTATTTATTTATTATATAATTATTTTTTCATTGTACAAAATAATTAATACAATAATATATAATTTACAAATTCAATCATAAATATCCCTTATTTTTAGGAATATCATAACTTTATGTAATAGAAATTTTCATATACAATATTTAATTTTGTCTTAATGTAGTTATAAATGGTTATTACATTAACTATATTTTAACATCAACAATATTTTACATATGTACCATCCGGCTTTGTTTATTGTTTATATATATATATATATATATATATATATATATATATATATATATACGGGAGCGTTATAGTATCAACCACCTCCCAGATAAGAAATAAGACCAAATCTGGATCTTTCATTTTATTAATGAACGGTTCACATTAAATTTTGACTTTAAAAAAACTCGCTGCATCTATAGTGTAAAAAACTTGCATATAAGGGTAAATATGTCAAAATGTAATAAACTGAATCTTCCCACGTATTTTTTTTCGAATTTGACGGGAGTCGATTCCCGAAATTACAGTCCTCGATTATTACTCCAACCTACCGCATTTACTCACTCTCAAAAACTACCCACCATAAAAAAAAAACTTACCAAAGACGCGACACAAATCGCAACCAGCGGGATTGAAGACGACTACGACAGGCCGGAGTAACGAGGAAAACGAAGGAGAAGGTTAGTATAACAACCGGGCAACATTAGTTTTCAACTTTACATACATATTTACATTTGTTTTTATGTTGTGTGATTCTAAATTTTTATGGAAATCTGAATGAAGAAGAACTATGAATTACAAATGTGTTTTTGTTCTTTCTATTAAGTAAATATCTCTATAATCTGCCATTTTTTGTACGAATTTACATTTATTTTGTTTTTTTTGGGAGGTTACGCGGAAACGACGACCGTATTCCGGCGGAAATTTGAAGTCGACAACAATCAACATCGACAATTCAGGTATGGGCTAAACAAAATTCAAATCTCAATTAATCAAATTTTGATTTAATTTGCATTGTTAGGAATTCTAGTGTAAATTTTAGGGCTTTTTACTGTGACAATTTGGGGCAACAAATGTACTTAATTTGATCTATATGTGGAATAGCTACTCAAACGATTACAATATAATACATGAAGGAAATTTATGCAACTTTAATTTAAAATAACTGCAATTTTTAAAAAGTAAAGGTGCGGATATATATTCACAAAGAATACGAAATAATCCTGAAGAATAATGTTTCTTAATTATTTGCATTAATAGGTATTGTAGTGTAAAATATAGGGCCTTTTACTGTTACAATTTGGGGCAACATATATACTTAATTTGATCACTATGTGGAATCAATACTCGAACTATTACAATGACATACATGACAGGATTTTATGCAAGATTTATTGATCTCTACTGTTATTTTTATATACTATAAATGCAGAAATGTATGCACCAATTCTGAACACAAATACATCTTAATTATTTGCATTATTAGGTATTATAGTGTAAAATTTAGGGCTTTTTACTATGACAATTTGGTGCAAAATATGTACTAATTTTGTTCAATATGTGGAGTACATACTCGAACTATTACAATGTAATAGAAAAAAGAATTTATGCAACTTTTATTGAAACGCACTGCATTTTTTAAAAAGAAAAGATGCAGAATTATGTAATGTACAATGTATGGCTTTTTACTGTGACAATTTGGGGCAACATATGTACTAATTTTGTTCAAAATGTGGAATAAATACTCGAACTATTACAATGTAATAGAAGAAAGATTTATGCAACTTTTACTTAAATGAACTGCATTTTTTAAAAACTAAAGCTGCATAATTGTGTAGTGTAAAATGTAGGGCCTTTTACTGTTACAATTTGGGGCAACATATGTACTAAATTGATCACTATGTGGAATCAATACTCGAACTATTACACTGACATACATGACAGGATTTTATGCAAGATTTATTGATCTCTACTGTTGTTTTTATATACTATAACTGCAGAAATATATGCACCAATCCTGAACACAAATGCATCTTAATTATTTGCATTATTTACATGACATGATTGTATGCAAGTTTTATTGATCTTAACTGCAGTTTTTATATTGATTAATTCACTGAATATTCAATTTTATTGTTTGTTATATTTTATAATAATGCAAGAATGGGACCGAAAAGAGTCGCTACAAAGGAGCCACACTCTCCGAAAAAAGCAAAGAGTACAGAATCTGAAGAATTAAAAAATCTAGAAAAATCTTTCCCAGAGCTAGGCTACCGATCTAGTCCAAGGCAGTTTGTAGAGGCAATCAGAAAATTGACCACTCCTCAACAACAAGCAGTTGCCAGAATGGGTTTCACATCATTACTGAAAATGATGGTGAAAGAAATACCAATGAAGCTAGCACATTGGTGTGTCTCCAGTTTTGAACCTGAAAGTTGTTTATTGGTTACACGTGAAAATGAGAGGGTACACATCACAGAAGATGATGTATGAATAGC
>JAPKLW010000337.1:52900-115444 GCA_026898455.1 Plectranthus barbatus | reverse complement strand
GACATTGACAAAATCAAGGAGTACAACTGGAGCAACTACGTCGTGAATTGCCTCATCAGAACAGTCCTTGCATGGAGGGAAAATACTGCTGGGAAGTTCACTAGACCGATTCTGTTTCTTATTGTAAGTGACTTCTATACCTCTGTTCATGCAACTTTTATTAATAACAACTGCAGTTTTTTAATACTATAACTGCATAAATGAATGCGAAAGTAATGCTATAGTACTGTCAAATCACAGATGTTTTACGTCGATCGTGTGGTACACTTGCAACGAAAAGTGAATCGAGTATTCCCTACTGTACATGCGTGGACTGCCAAATTGCTGCGACAAAGGCAAAAAGACGAAATCAGAAAAAGCAAGGAATTTGGGAAAGGTCGTATGGAGCCTAGATTACATGTGACAGAATTAATGATTGATAATTTCAACAATCATGAGGCTGCTATTATGAAGGGTGTATCAGCAGATCAAGAAAAGGAAAAGAGTGGAATGGAACATGGAAAGAAATCTGAGATGTGCAACGATGATGCATATATAACGGATCTTATATCAAGCATGAAGAATGCTTCCTCTTCGGTGGCCAATTTCCTACAAAAATTGACCAATGCATCAGAAACAACAATGTTGAATCCAAGATTCAAAGTTGCATTTGAAGCATCAAAATTCCTGGTCCCTGGCACCTTCGAAGCTAAACCAAAAGAGGATCACAGAGTCCTTTCATTGCAAGCAGTCTTGGATGACGATCCTGAATGGGAAGAGTGTTTAAATCAAATGATGGATACATGGGAACTAATGCAAGAATACCCTACCTTCAGCTTGGGATTTACACAGCTGGTAAGAAAAGTCTACTTCAAAAAACAACAACTTAATACATGCTGAACTGCAATTTTTTTGTTTTTTAAATGCAGTTTGCTGATCTTGAAAAGGAACCTGCCTTTAACGAATACAGTGGAGGTGAAGAATTCGAAGTACACCACATGGACACTGAAGAAACCATCTTGGAAGAAAACACCGGGGATAAAGAATTTGAAGATTTTGAGGAAGGAACGAATATTTCCTTAAAGAAAGCAGTGGTTCAAGTATAATTTTGTAAATATATTTCACAAACAATATTTTACATTTTATTTATACTCAATTCACATTTTACATAGTCGAGCTGAAATATACAGGGAAAAAAAAAAGACAAACACAGTGAAAAAAACCATTGAAACAAGGACAACTGTGGAAAAAAGAAAATCGAGCAAGGTGACATCACTATACGTAGTCAATGCGAAAAAACCCAGCAAGAAGGTGTTAAATGATTCACGGTCCATCTACTATTGGATAATGGACGAGAAAACAACAGGGGGGTAAGAAATTTTTTCTATCATACCTAATATATTTCAAATTATTAAATTTCCTAAAATTTTCCCCAGTGGAGAATATGTGTACGAAGACCGAAGGACTCATCTGACAATGGAAGATTTGAGAACAATGGCACCTTCAATTACTGTGAGGTCAGCAGTCGTAGATGCATGGTGCTCATTACTAAATTCAAAAGAGCAAGAAAGGGAAGCTGATGCACCGTACATATTCTACTTCACTACGTACCTCTGTGTAAGAACATTCTTACATTTAAAAAAATTTTATGATTCAAATATAACCTTGAAATATGTTAACAAATCAATTTATAAATAAATATTTATGTTATGTTGCATTACTTAGTAAGCTACACATTACATGTTAAATTACTGCAAAATAAATGATTGTTTATTGTACATTTGTTTAACTTATAGTGCAGTAAATAAGTTATATTTCAACATGCTGATAGATGCTTGAAGGAATATTTGACAAATAAATGTGTTGCTTACTTGTCTTGAAACTAAACATCCAGTTTACTTTTATTATATTCAGAGTTTCACCATAGTGGACAAGCCAAAAGCATGGACCGATGAGCACGCAGAAACAAAAATGTTGCAACGTTTGGGTTTGGAGCTGAAAAACAACCCGAAAGTTAAAATGGAAGAACTCGACCTGGTAAAGTTTATTATTTGTTACAAATTCAATTACTTAATTGAAATAAAATACTAGATAATTAATATGAAACAACAACACAGGTCTTCTTGCCAGTATGCATGAATTTTCACTACTACGTGATGTGTTTCGATCTGGTGGAAGAAAAAATACTACCACTACACAACTCCAACAAGCTGGACAAGAAAGATCTGACAGCAAAATATGGTGAAACACCGAACAAAGTGGTATGTCGAAAAACTTTTACTTACATAGAATTATCAAAAAAATTATTAGTGAACAAAAAACTAACACAACAATGTACAAAAAAATGCAGGTGAAAATATTCATTGACTTTCTACATGAAAAGAATATTCAAGAAAGAGGAGAGGTAGTGGCCAATGCAAAGATAGATCGACTGAGAATGAAATGGAGATCATCCACCAACCACGTTGACTGCGGTGTGTTTGCCATGCGACACATGGAAACTTTCAAGGGAGAATCTGCTGAAAACTGGGACATTGGACTTCATCAGAGATCGAAGCATGCACTGAAACTTCTACGAATGGAGATGTGCCAATCAATAATCGGATCAAAGAACAACAAGCTGGGTAAGAAGTACATTGACATCGCCCATGAATTCTTCAAAAAACACTGCAAGGACAAAAATCTTGACATGGCTAAATACTTGGAAACCTACCGTGGCTAGACATTTCTGTTTTTTATCATTAAATTCTGCATGTTGCTATTTTGGTTAAGGTTAGAACATTGCCGGTTTCATGTTTTGGATACATTGTTTTAGTATTTATTAGAACTTAAAGTATTTGTTTTGAATGTACTTTACTTATGACTAAGATATTGATTTCTGGACAATTTTTTGATATGCATTTGTAACAACAGGGATATAAAAAGAAAATTGCAAATAATACTGTAACTATTATAAACTATCACTGCACTATCAGAGAATATATAACTGCATGTTTTGAAAAACGAAAATTTAATGAATTTTATTTTTAGAAATGTAAATATTCGAAGCTATATACGCACTAACACATAAAATTTGACTGCAACTTTAAAAAAAAATGGAAAAATAAAACAAAACAAACAACTTATATAATAAGAAAAACTAAAACCCATTAACTCTAACAATTAAATATTATATCTGTAAAATTGCAGGTGAGAGAACTGCAAAAAAATGTGTACACAAGTTATAAATGATTAAAAAAAAAAACAGAAATTCAATTGTTGTAACAATTATCGAATATAACTACAACATTACAGACGATTGTACTGCAAAAAATGTGTACAAAAAAAGTATGTACTATATCATAAAACATAAATAACTTATTTGCGAAATATTACAACTATAACTGCACCATTGCAGGCGGAAATACTGCATATTTTTTATTCAAATATATTACAAGTAATTATAGATTATTTACAAGTAATACATCAAAAATAGAACAAAACACCACCACATTACAAACCAATAAACTCCGTAAAATTAGTTAAAAGAAAAATGTGATTGATTAAATAAATAGAACTTACACTTCTGAAATATAAGTCAAAACAAAACAATATAAAAAAATGAAAAAAATGTTCCTACAATTACGCAGCACAAAATAAAAAATAAAATAAATTAAACACTACTCCCAGCATCCTTAAACTTGTCACAATTACGCGAGTCATGAGTAGCCATTTTTTTACATTTTCTGCAAAGCCGAAGATGCTTGTTCGTCTCACGAATTGCCTTCTCTTTATTTGACATAATGCGAGTACCACTTCCTTTCGTCTTCACAACATCAGGTGGGTGAACATCAACTTTATCTGGTATTTCAGCACCATAAAAATTATGTATCATATGTCTCTTATCACCAACCGCACCGGCATTCTCCATGCCTGACACATTCTTACCAGCAAGATCAATCACAGCCATAAAATCAGACAACTTACTAACATCACCATCAAACTGCTGCAACCATCCATAAAAATTAGACGTAATCCTATTCGTCAAACTCTTGCATTGATCGACAACAACAAAATGGTCCAGACTCTCAGCATAAAAAACTTGTTTGTTCTTCATCAAATGGACCTTCTTCCATCTCTCAAGCAAATATTTTACTGGAATAACTGAAAAAAACTTGTTCTTCATAACAAAGAACACATGCTTACAGAAAAATCCCATCCTCTCAAACATTTTGCAGCTGCATACGTAATCCACACCTAATACATCGTAAACAACTGTAAAATACTCCTTCAAATCATCAATAAGCTTATAAGTCTCTTTACCATCAGCAATCAATCGTTCATGAAGAACCACTCTTTTTAAACAATCCTTAATCTCATCTTGAACCTTTCGAAAAATTTTTGCAGAATACACTCTTGCAGCATGCTTCTCAATATCCAAATCAATCTTTAAACAAAGGAAAAAAAGACTTATCAAGATAATTCAACTTAGCATTTTGATGCCTTTGAGCATCTAAAGCATGGTTGAACTGCATCCAAAACTCTAGCAAATTTGATCTACACCTAGTATACTTCTTGTAAAAGCTGTTTTCACACTCAGATATCGAAGTAGTTCTCAGCAAACCACTAAGAGGGAAATCCCTGAAATACGCAGGAACCCAAAATTTGCGGTTTTCAAACATAGATGTAAACCATGTATCACCAATCAAACCATACCTACTCATAATACCTCCCCAACTTGCATAAAAATATTCGGAATCTATCACCTCAGACCACACACATGCATTAAGTTATTTTTTGAAATTTTCATTTGCCCTAAGCTCCTTAGAAATCTTATCGGCAACTTTAAGCATTATATGCCACATACACCATCTATGGCGCGTACCCGTCAATACTCTTTTCACAGCAACTTTCATGCCCAAGTCTTGATCCGTAATAATTAATTTTGGAGAAGAACCCATACAATCCACAAAATTCTTAAATAACCAAACAAACGAAGCTGCATCCTCCTTCGTCAATAAACCAGCAGCAAATGTAACAGGCTTTCCATGATTGTCTTTGCCAGTAAATGGAGCAAAAATCATGCAATACCTACAACAAAACAAAAAAAAAAAATAGTGCAAAAATTGTATTAAAATATATCATATTTAATAGTTCATATATTTAACAAAAAAAAAAACCTTACTTGTTGGTAGAATATGTGGTATCAAATGCAACAGAATGACCAAATAACTGGAAATTACGCCGTGATATCGCATCGCACCAGAAGAGTCTGGTCAACTTATCTTCAGCATCAACCTCATAATTGTATGTGAATGCTTCACATAATTCTTTCTTTTTCTTCAAATCATTCAACAACATCTGAGCATCACACCCATCGACAAACGCCTTCATATCTATAGAAAAATTTCAAACTTCCAAAACGGAACATCCAACGAAATCAGTACCACCCATAATTTCAGATAACAAACGGTGTGCAGCAGTAGGTCCAATATTTGATGCAACACAGTCTAATATAAACCTCTGGTGGACAATATCAATGTTACGATTAACTTTCATAAACTCTCTATGTGAAAGCTCAACAAAATCATGATTATGTTCCTCCACAAATGCATGTACTACATAACCCTGATAAGCCACAAACTTAAAAACGACCCTAGCATTGCACCCACACCTCGAAGAAATTCTTCTTCTCACCTTAGAACTAGAAACTTCTAAGCCTAACATATCAGTATCTGCAGCTACAAATTTATCTCCCTCACGATTGCAAACGACATACCTCCACGTTAAAACATCATTCACCTTCTTCGAGCTAGATAAACGAGTATCAAAACCAACAAGTTTCGCATACTCTCTATAAAAATGAACGCCTTCGTCTAAACTTCTGAATACTTGACCAACATACGATTTTGCAGATGCATCACATACTGGGGTAATACGAACTACAATGCCCAAACAAAAAGGATAAATGATTTGCAATAATACATAAGAATAATTAAAAAAAAACAGAAAAATATTTTACTATTCTGAACTATAACTGCAACAATGCAGGCGAAATGACTGCAAGATTTTACTTACAAATATTATAAATGATAAAACAAAAATAAAAAACAAAACAAAATACAAAACATATAAACAAATAATAAAATACACACGGAAATATTATTACGAAATGCAACAATTACAAAAAAATTATACAACAACTAAAGGAATCAAACAAATCAAAAAAAAAAAAACATGCATGCATACAAAATAAAAAATACAACATAATAAAAATATATGCATATATTTATAACTATAACTGCACAATTACAGGCATAAGTAATGCACTTTCTTTACTAACAAAAAATGCAAAATATAACACGATTTTTTTAAAAAAAATGGAGTAAAAAAAAACGAAACTAACTAAAGAACTAAACAAACAAACCAAAAAAAAAAAAACGCTGAATTGACTTTATATGATGAAACAAATACCAGACAAAAGACAAAGAAATAATAACATTGTCATGCAACATACAATACCATCACAAAAATTAACAAAAAATAAACCACAAACAATACAACAAAATATAAAATATACACGTACACAATAAATAAATTAAAAAAACGTACCATGATCATACATGTCCATGACTCAAAGATAATAAACCACAGGAATTAACTTCAAACGAAAAAAAAAACGAACAAGAGGTTTTAGAAAAGAAGACGAAATAAAGATAAGACTTAAGCAGAGTAAAATTATAAAGAAATTAAACAAAACTGATTGAATTATAATAAAAATATATTCAAAAATTTTAAAAAAAATCCACAAACAAAAACGGTTATATCAATAAAATCGAAAATGTAGGGATTAGTTAAAATATCAAAATATCTATGAATTGCAATACAAAAAATACCCTAATTAAATAATAAACAAAATTAAGTAATTAAAAGAAAACTAATCCTAAATTTAATCACAACCATTAAAATAAAAAATTGAATGGTGGATATGAATTTCTCATCTCTTATGGAGGTGGTTCACATATGATTACAAGTCTATATATATATATATATATATATGGGAGTGATCATATGAGAACCAGCCTTACCATGTGAAAATAAGAACTAATCTCGGCCATTCAATTGGTGATCCAACGCTCAAGACTAAGTAAATCTCGTCTGCATTATAGTGTTGTAAAACATCCATTAAAGGGTAATTTTGTAATATATTTTCTCTCTCCACTAAAATCATCCTAAATTTTTAAAAGATCATATCTCCTTCGATTTAGATTATTTTTTAATGTATCATATATCAAATTAAAGGTAATTTAATTATCTTTTAAATGAAATCCCTATTGCATATGTTTCAATTTAAAAATCATAGTAAAAAATAAAACTTAGTGATTATATGCATAATTCTCGTAACAGTACACGAATTCTTATATAATGAATAGAGTTACACAATATAATGCATGAAGTTATATTATATAATGCAGAATATTATAGATAAAATGCAATAATTTTTTTTCATGCAAGATAAAAAAAATGTAAAACTCATTATCTTTGCATACTGTAGATAATATCATAGTTGTTATAAAAGTTGATCATATATTACTTATATTTAATTATGTACTTTTTTGTTATATTATATAAATTTATATTACTATATTATATAATGCATGTTTGTTAGGTATATAATAAATGTTTGCTAGGTATATAATGCATGTCGAGGTCAATATAATGCATGAAGTTATATAATGGATACAATTGCACAATATAATGCATGAAATTATAATATATAATGCAAAATATGATAGATAAAATGCAACATGTTTATTTCAAAGAAATCATTATTAATCATTATTTTTGCATGTGTTATGTATTATATAGCAATAACAAATGAATTATAATGAAAGTAATATAAATTTTCTTTAAAATAAAAGTAATACTATGTATAATATGTATAATTCGCGTAACAGTACACAAATTCTTATATAATCAATGCAGTTGCACAATATAATGCATGAAGTTACAGTATATAATGCAGAATATGATAGATAAATTGTAATATGTTTATTTCAGCGAAATCATCATTCATTATTATATTTGCACTTGTTATATATGATATAGTAATAACATATGTATTATAATGAAAGTAATATAATTTTTCTCTAAAACAAAAGTAATACCATGTACAATGGAGGAAGTAATATTGTATAATGATAGTAATATTGTTCTAAAATAAGAGTAATACCATATTATAATGTAGGAAGATGTTTGTTAGGTATATAATAAATGTTTGGTGTATAATGCATGTTTCCTATTCATATAATGCATGTTTGTTAGATATATAATGAATGTCGAGATAAAATATGCAAACAGAATCTTAAATAAGTACAAAATGACAAAAATACCCTATAATGCAGGTTTTTTGAGATATAATGACCGAAAATTTTAGTAAAATCCTGAGTGTTCATTCATCAAAATCAATGGCGAGGATTGGTTCTTATTTCGTATAATAAGAGTGGTTCTCACTGGATCGCATTCATATATATATATATATATATATATATATATATATAACATTTTCTAATTGTTGAAATTAATAATCTTTTATGAACACAAGAATTTCTACATATATAATAAAAAATGAAGTTGTTATTGAAATTTTTCTAAAAGCATTGCAAATTTGGATTAGAGATAGTGAATTTCTTGAAAATTATTATTTAAAGCGTTGGTACTATTGTGGAAAAAATCGTTGAAATGATTATTGTGGTTGGAAAGGATGATGATTTTGTTTCAACAAATAATGAAAAAGACAGGAACTTAATCCAAACAATTCATTGGTCCAAGTCCAACATGGCATATATGATGCTTTATAATCATAAATTTTCTATTGAAGACAATAAAATGAGATGCACGTTGCCTATGCTAAATCATAACAACCACTCAGTCAACAAATCATTATTCTTAGTTGGCCGCTAACTCATTAATCATTATTTTTTTCTTTTCAAAGAACTATAAATTATAATTGTACCATCATAACTCAATTTACGATATTAAATATTTTGTAAAAAATTATATGAGATCTTATTTGAGATAGTTAAATATTGACAATTCATATTATACTGCACATCTATATATAGCGTATCTCAATTGAAATGCTGATGACATATAATACTAGAAGATTATTTTATTGTTTATTGAGATTCATGTTCATGCATATCTTTTGATTTTCTTGTAATCGCTCTGTATATATCCTTAATAAGATCATATTATTTTTTAGTTAAATATTGAAACTCTGTCATGGTATCAGTCATTTGATCCATCATCTCATCGCCCACCATCTTCTTTTCGGCGTCAATCTGTTCAGCTTCATGGCCGCTGCTAAACCCGATTCTCTCCCCCTCTCTACTCTTGCCCATATGATAACCATCAAGTTATCTTCCTCCAATTATTTACTCTAGAAAAATTAGATAAATACTCTCCTTCAATGCCAAAATCTGCTAGGGTTTGATGATGGTTCAAGACCAACCCCACCGACGACTATTATAAACGGCTCTAGCATTTTCACTCCAAATCCCGCCTACATGTCGTGGTTTTCTCAAGATTAGAGGCTGCTAAGCTTGCTTCTTTCTTCCCTAACCGAAGAGTCCATGGCCGAGGTCCTTGAATGTACCGCTTCTCGCGCTTGGCTTGCCCCAAAGCCACATTCAGTCAGTGATCAAAGATTCGTGAGTTGCGTTTAAAAGATGATCTTCAACTCGTACGGAAAGGCTCTCGCTCTGTCTCCAACTATGGGTAAGAATTTAAGTCCCTTTGTGATTAGTTGGCCGCCATTGGTCGTCCGGTTGATGATACAGATAAGGCGCATTGGTTTCTCTGTGGCCTTAGACCCGCTTTCAGAAATTTTGCGGCTGCTCAGATGGCCCTCACAACCATTCCGACCTCCCGCGATCTTTTACCTAAAGCTGAATTTTGCTATATTTCAGGAATCGCTTGAACCATTTGGTTCGGCTCCTATGGCGTTCTACCAAAACTCTCAAACTTTGAACTCCAGTCACTCCGCTGGCTCGTATTGTGGAAATGGTGGTCATTGTTCTTCCTCACAGCGTGATCGCAGGCGAAATAATAATCGCAGTCCACCCTGCTGTCAAATATATTGAATTAAGGGTCATTACGCCTTGAACTATCTGGATCGATACTCGTAGCATTCCTCCACGGCGGCTAACCTTGCAAAGGCATTTTCTACAAATTGTTCTTTTTCTGTTGTTGACGCTTCTGATTGGTATCTTGATATGGGTGCTTCTGCTCATTTGACGACGACTTCTACTTGATAGATTTATATGCTAAAAGCATTATGATTGGTATATTATGTACAAGGTTTATTGGTTAATATACTGGGAATCATGAATGATGTATGATTATCTCCTATCTGAATTAACAAACATGTATCACAAACGCGTTATCCTCTTATCTCGCCGATAGGGAGATAATACCGTGTAGTAGATCACTGAAGATCGTATGGATCGCTTGACCTAGCGAGATATGAATAGTTACCATAACTGAGACAGTCCCAGGATAGACGACTGTTGGAATATGCTGCAACATACACGGTAATAAGCAGCTTATCTTGGCTGCTTGGTATGCTAGTGCATGCAGTACACATTGATAAGAATTAAGCTAAGATCGATTCCTTTATCTGACATTAAAGGAATCTTGATCTTGGTGGCTTGATGGAATCTTAAACCTAGATGAAGGTACGACAGTATACACCGATTTGTGTGTCACTTTGAGATACTATGGTGGAGAGTTCTTGTTGAACTCGTATATCTGTATCTTGAGTGGTAGCAGTTTGTGTATGACTGTACGTAACTGGAACTAGGTAACCACATCCAGTATAGGATGTTGACAATCCATGAGTAGCTCAAAAGGTTCATTATGCTAAAGTCCTGCAAGCTGATTAAGTTCAAGCATAAATAAAAAAGGTTTAGTGGATTGACTCAGGAATATAAGATGTTAATTAATTTAATAGCTTGTTGATCGCTAAGAATTATTTAGCAACTTAGCAAATGCTAGTAATGCAACGACAAATAAATTATCGAACCTAGAGGAATGAAATTACGAAAACCTTATGTATTGAAAAACAATTTCTCAAAATATTGTTTAGGGAAAATTAAATTTTGATTTTTATAATTTAAAAACAAAGCAAACTTGCAATTAAAATTAAGACTGAAAATTAAAAGGATTTTGAGAATCAAATATGGAAAAACACAGATTCCAGGGTTTGTAATCTATCATGCCTCACGTGTAATGATGAATTAATCAAGACCAATTTAATTCCAAATCTCAATGGAACATCATAAAATTATTATGAATCTCTAAGTCAGACAATTCATAGAGTAGTTAATTAAACCTCTCTATCCTTTCGGTCTTGAGAATAATCTAATTAACTCTAGAAAACCACAGATTTATTCCTACAATCTATTTCCCTCATTTCAGACAATTAATTTAATTGTATTATGAAATCCTTTTTCCATTGAAAATTATTACCTTTTGAGTCTCTAATTATCAACTAATCAATCTAAATATGTGGCCAACAAATTAAGATTGCGAATTAATCACAAGATTTCATAAGCTTTGAAAGGAACGGAAAATTAATTTAATTAGTCAAAACATGAAAACACGATAGTTTCAAAACCCTAGAATCTGATGAACAATTTAGTTACACAAAGCCATGACAAAGATCATCAAGAAAAGATAAAACTTGTAATAGCAATGCATATCATAATAAAATCTCCAATGTTAAACTCTGAAAAAAATACGAATTGCTATTGTTGACTCTCCAACTTAAACTCTAAGAGATGGCATAAGCCTATGATTTGGAAATACAAGGCTCTTAATAATAATGGTAGATGTATCCTACAAAATCTAGGATTAGATATGTATATATCTTCAATCTGGACCGTATCTTCAAGTCTCCGGATCCACGACGATCAACGTGAAATCCATGTTGGTCAACACAGTGGCTATGAGTTTGTGCTGCATCGAGCCCTACGTCGAACGATCCAAGGTAGGCTACGTCGATCGACCCAGAGCTACAGTCACTCGATTCCTTTGAACTTTACTTATTTTCACCTAAAAACCTGCAAAACACATCACCACGAACATAACAAGCATAAAAGTCATTCCATGCACGGTAAAATATGTAAAATGCACCAAAGACTCCTAAAAACAACTTAGAACTAATTGATAAGTTAGTGAAAATGCGAACTTATCAACTCACCCAAACTTAAACTATTGATCGTCATCGATTAATTCATAGACAGGAATTCAAACCACATGCAAATACAAGCGTGCAATGCCTCACAAGTCCCTTTACTATCCAAGCAGCACTCATCCACATAATTCATACAATCCAGACATAAATCAAACCATCATATTATCGAAGAGGAACCTCAAGAGGTAAACTGTTTGCACTCATCACTCAAGTGTTTATGGGTGTGCGTATTCTCTCAAATCAAGGCAATCTCACACTTACCATAGGTTTGACAAATTTCTCATCTCTCCATTGCTCGATAGTGTAGTTTTTCAGGGAATTAAATAGGTCTTAAGTGGGTTGTAACATGGCTTACCTTAAAAGGTGGGGTATTTTTGGCTAAGTGACTCAAGATTTCTCAATGCTACATCAACACCAATTACTCCACAACCACAACAACTCATTATTCTTCCTCAATCTCTCTCTCTCTCTCTCTCTCTCTCTCTCTCTCTCTCTCTCTCTCTTTTTTCTAGGGGTCCCTCCTTAAATTTTTTCTTCCTCCAAGGTTTTTTTTTTCATTTACCATCACAACATTTGTTTCGTGAACTTATATATTTTTCATTTATGAATTCGTGTTCACTTTCTTTTTTCTTTTCACACTAGGGACCCTAATTTTCATTTAACCCGAAAATCCACATTATCCAACCATATACTCCTTATGCTTTTCTACCATTCTATTGTAAAAGGAAAACACTAAAGGCTCAAATGGGCTACAGGTGGAGATAATTAAAGGTTAGTGTATGGGGAATGGGTTGTGAAAGAACATGCCTATAATCATTTTCACCCTATTACTACACTTATGCAACCTCAAGAGAGAAACTTGTCAAATTCCAGAAGGTTCTTGCTAAAGACTTTGTACCACATCAAACGAACAATAAGGCTAAACAAATTCTCACTCGGGTTCACATTTTGCTACTCTTCAACAATTATCCAATTCAAACAATCCATCATGTATAATTCACACATTAGAGAGCGACTCATCAAGCAAGTTACTCCTATCATTGGCCACTGTTGGGAAATTATTTCTAAAATCTCCCTTAGGATTTATTTGTAAAAAGGTTTTGTTGAATCAAACCTTAGCATTTGGTCGATCATTTGCTGAACTCTAGATAGTCTAGCATATCTTGTAATGTCCTGTATAGGTCATATATTGAGTTGTAATAGACTAGTTTGCTAGAAGGTTTCCTAGCAGACATCGGAGGATGCCGTTCGCTAGAAGTCAGATGATAGCAGAATGCTAAGACATTAGCATTTGCTAACATTCAGCAAACTGCTAAAGACGCTATCAAATAGAAGTCAAATGGAATCAAAAGTCAGTGGAAGTTTCACATCTAGCATATCGCCAAGGATACTCATCTAGCAGATTGTGCTAAAAGATCCTAGCAAAGCAAGACAGTCGAATGACTGAAGCCATACTCTCGTTCTGACAAAAGTACACACAAAGGACGAGACTTTCCCAAAGTAGTTCGAAAAGTACAGATCAACGCCAAAAGCGATTGTTCAAGACAAATCACTCTCGGACAAAGGAGCCGTTGTGTCTAACGGATATGGAGATTCAAGGTTTGAATCTCCACCTATAAAAGGCAGGTTCAAAAGTGAAAATCGACTACTGCTTCTATCACTACCGACATTCGCAAACATCCTAGTTGTGAGATTCCTTTGACAAAGCGAACAAGTGAAAAGTTGTCAGTTGAGAGCTCGTGATAAAGGGTATTCAAAGCTCTCAACAACCAGAAGTGTCTTTCATTGAATATCTGACACTTCTCTTTAGAGATTCCTTAACTTCGGTTGAGAATCTTCAATCATTGGGATAACTTCCTTCCTAGGAAGATCCAACAGTCATTCCTGAAAGGGTTGACTCTGACGGGCGTTAGCCGCAATTCTGTAAAGTTTAGAGGCAAACTATAAAAGCCTCACAACAGTGAAGGACAAGTCTCTCCAAGGTTCAAACCTTGTCTTGGCCGTAGCTGTGATCAAAGAAGAACGAAGTAACGGAGGATAGCTTTGTTGTGGCCGGTTCGAAAATTCGCCGCCTACCGCAAGTGTCTGAGCAATTCCTTGTATTTCGTATACTTTTCTAGTGGAATTCTTAGCGTTTCGGCTAAGGAGTGGACGTAGATCTATTGGATCGAACCACTATAAACATTGTGTTCATTTACTGTTTTATTGCTAACTGTTCTAAAAACTGATTTAAAACCTAGCAACAGAGTTGCTAGTATATATCTGCAAAGAAACTTAAAACATAACTTGAGCTTGAATTATCTTCAAACAACGATAAGTGTAAGTGACGTTTAATCATTCCGCTGCATTTCGTGTTCACATTTAAACACGACGACTCTGATATTTAAGGACCAACAGCCACTCTATCACACATATTTTCATTCCATATCCACAAATAATCAATCATAAGTCAACTATATTCGTTCTAGGGAGGACGAGTCAACTTATCAATCCAACATCATCAAACAGCTCTGACTGCCCTAAGTTCAAAGCTACTAAAAAAATGTTTAAACTGACGACAATATGCAGCAATTCAGAAAACAACTTCTACTTAAATGCATCAAACAAAAAACAATACATAAGTAAAACAAGTAAAAATGCTTCCTTTTTCCATCGTCCTCATCCCCCCAAACTTGTTTCACTCGAAAGGGTGGACGAGTTTGAAAGTTAGATAGGAAAAGAGAAACGATACCTCAATCCTCCTCCAGAGGGTCCTGCATCTCCATGTTGGTGTGTGTCCTACCTGAGAGTCCCCGACATTGCTCCAGACGTTGTCGGTGGCGGCGTGTATACACGATCTCGGGCTGATCATCCTCCCTCAGTAATAATCGCTGCAGATAGCTGTCGATGTGATTGAGCCTCATGCTCACATGCTGCGGGAACTCGGTATGCTGAGTACGCTTTGCCGCGTGCTCCGCAGCCTGCTGCTGCACGAACTGGTAAATCATGGCAAGATCAACTCCAGATGATGAAGACTCCCCCGCATAGTGACTGGTTGAAGCTCTGCCAGTCTATACCGGCATCTCCTTAAAAGGTGGATCCTCTCCAACTCTCTCACCATGCTCCTGCTCCTCGGGGGCATCTTGCCCCATAGCATCTCCTGGAGGCGTATCGTGCTATTGGCGGGTCTGCAGGCGGCATTATTGATGCCTCTCCACCCATCGCTCCGCGAGTGAGCACCCACTGGTCAAGACCAGCCCGCGGTTGGTGGCTGAGGCGGGAGGTACCTGGGCCTCCTTGTGGTCTAACCATAAGGCGCAAGGTGGGTGTCGGTGCTCATCAGCCAATCGTCACTAAACTGGAGTTTTGTGGCATGTGTGAGGTCCGACTGATATCGAAAATCTATCCCCATTAGACATTTTTAGTACCCAATAATCGCTGTAAAGTTCTACAGACTAATTGCAGATACAACGACAAATAAATTTATAAGGAACCCTAAGGTTATCGAATCCAGGGGAATTGTATAACAAAATTATCCTATTTACTAGTCGTGTTCCTAAAACCTGTTGTTCGAGTTATCAGAAATCAGGGGTTTTGAGTTTTGGAATTTAAAGAAAATAGTACGGGAATTTAAAGAATTTTAAATGCAATTAAAAGGGACACAAATCCCAGGGCGAACTATCAATCGAACTACACATAATCAATTAACTTGCTTTGGTGGGAAATCTTAATGTACTATAACTTCTTGGTCGGACAATTATAGCCTAGATTACTAGTATGTGAATGTATATGCTTTATCGGCCTAAAAAATACAATACTAATCAATCTTTCATAATGCCTCAGATTAACCATACTATTATTATCTTCCCCTAGGACAGATATTCTAATTGTATTCGGATTCCTTTTCCTGTTATCGAGTTTCACTTTTCAGTCCTTTAATCAATAACTATAAACCTAGAATTAATTCTATCTCTAGATTTGATTATAATTCTAAATCCTAACAATTCAAACATGAATTCAAAACCAAGCAATTCAATGTTAATTAATTAAACATGCATATGATTGATGTTTGTTGCCCTAGAACCCGCTAGAGTTTCTAGCCACACATAGCAGATAGAAATCCAAAACAAAACATATTAATAAAAAGCATAAAATTAAAGACTTACAAGAAAATAAAGGTTCGAGCTGGAAATTAAAGAGTGCTCAATGCCAAAGGATGACAAAAGATGTGCAGAAGTGAATAAAACTCGGAAATAAGGGTTTTTTTTATAGTGGGGGATGTGTCTCCTATCATATCTAGGGCTGGAAATCTAATTTGATTTGAATTTAAGCAATTTTTGCCAGATTTTCATCGACCTCGATCGAGGTGGAGAGGCATCGGTCGACGCGCATGTTTTTCACCTCGGTCGATGTCGACTCTCGCATCGGTCGAAGTTGATCTGTGCGGTCTCACGGTTTTGGCCTTAACTTTCGCTCCCGAACTCCGATTGACCCGATTCCAGTTGCGTTGGAAAGCTAATTCAAAGCTCTATCCATTGACATGCGCCAATAGCCCGAATTTCTTGTATAGAGAAATCCTTTACTGCTACTCTTGCACGTCAATTGTGTTCGGAATGGTTTTCAAGTGTATTTAGGCCTAAACCTGCAAAAACACACCATGACAAGCGTAACAACACATAAACTAGACTCATGCGCGAATTATATTTATAAATGCAAGAAAACTACATAAAATAGTATGAAATACTATAGATAAGTGAGTGCATTTATGAACTTATCAAACCCCCCAAACTTGAACGTTTGATTGTCCTTAATCAATAGGCAAGAAAAAAAATAAAAAAGTCATGTAATTAGAGTGCAGTGCCTCACAAGATTCATCACAGTCAAGGGTCAAAAATCCACTATCTACAAGCAGTTTGAAAGAGACAGAAAATCCATTAATAGTGGAAGACTCACGGACAGTGTTTCGCTCAACTCACAAGTGTATAAGGTAAAGATGAAGCACTCACACATGTATGAATGAATTTCTACCATAGGCTTGCAAATTTTCTAATATCTCCACTACTAAATTTTGCAAACAAGTCTAGAATCAAAAAGGACTTTTGTAAGGGTTGTAATGTAGGCTTTTTGTGAAGGGTAGGAAAATTTGGCCGAGTGACTAAATTAAATTGAGTGCTCACCTCAATCAATCTAAATCACCATCTCACTTCATTCACGCTTCTCCACAAATATATCAACAAACTTATCATCACTTTTTTACTTTCTAGCTCATTTGAATCTCTTATGCTCTTTTTATAATGGTACTCTTTTCTTTTCAGAGAGCTTATGAGAATTCTAATTATTTCCTTGAGCTTCTTTTTCACACATCTTTTCACCACTAATTTATATTTCTTATCTCCAACTCACAATCAATCCACCTCATATACCACAACTCAAGACATGAGAGAAGCCAATACTTTTTCTTAATCTCATAGATAAGGAAAGAAAAATTTTGTACAGGCTCAAAAGTGGCTAACTAGTGAAAATTTAATGTGAAGGGACATTGTTTAGGGAATTGGGTTATCAAAGATGGCCTAAGATCATTTCCTAAACTTGTGTAGACGAATGCAGTCTCAACAAAGAAAGTAAGCAAGTTCTAGAGAAATCGAAACACACATGAGAATCTCACATCAAACGAATTCAGGCTCAAGTCTCACACAAGAGTTATCAAATTTCTTCCACAATTAGTATCAATTCAACCCAATCAGCATGCAAGTATCAGTTTCAAATAAACCCTATCATACGGTATTCTACATTCATAGGCTTCTAATCACAATTCTTAATCAATTTAACTCAACTATCAACCAATTCTAGTCTTAGTTCTCGTTCGAGTTCTATCAAAATACAAAAAATTCTCACAAAAATAGAATAAAGAAAATTTATGCATGCAAAATTGAAATACTTATAGTGAATAAAAGATAAAATAATCCTCCCTTGTCCTCATCCCTCCAAACTTATTTCCAACTCTAGAGTGGAAAAAAGTTTGAGAATCAGACAAAGGGAAGGAATATACCTGGTAGTTGGTCTCAGACACCAACTTTTTATCCCTGGAGGCTTTGGAACTCGGGCGGCGTGAAATTTGGGTGGCTGGCACTTTGCATCGACCGACGCAAGCTCGCTTTGGTCGATGGAAGCCTTCTTGTCGACACCTTCCACGGGCCGAAGTATAACACGTCGCCAGGCTCGACTTCAATCAACGCCAGGCTGTGTTGATCAAAGTCAAGCAATCCTCGCTCAACTTTTTTTATGTTGCAAAATAGAGTTAGTGCAGACGAATTCAGAATAAAACAAAATAATTGAAAATGAAAAATAAGGAACACAGTTGGGTTACCTCCCAACAAGTGCTTGTTTAACGTCGTAGCTCGACGATACTTGAGATCAGAACCAAGGAGGTCAGGTCCAGACTCGCCGACTCTTGGCATCCACCATGTAGACTTTGCGGTCCCTAATGATGGTGGTGAGCTCGGGTTGAGGAGGCTTAGTTGATGATTCCACCCCCTCGTTACCGCGCTCACACTCAATGGCCACGACCTTTTCTTCCTCGAACTCATCCTCTTTTTCACTGGTAGAGATCCGGTTGTACTCTGTCTTTCTCTTCCTTTTACCAATCACGAAGGTGATCTTCACATCGTTGGCCCTGAGTGTGATCTCGCTGCCTCGACAGTGAATGAGCGCGGCACTCGAATCGAGAAACTCATGCCCCAGTATTATGTGCATGTTCTCGTCTTCTCTCATTTCGTGCACCACTAAATCTGCTGGGGAAGATTAGATGGCCCACTCGAATGAGCACATCTTCCAGAATTCCCTTAGAATAAGTCAAGGATCGATCTGCCAATTGCAGAGATATTGTTGTGGGCCTCATCTCTCTGATGTTGAGGCACTTGTAGATTGAGTACTACATTATATTGATACTCGACCCAGTATCACACATTACTCGATGAAAAGTGTGGCCCCCAATCTCCACCGGAATAGAGAAGCATCCAGCGTCGCTCCTCTTTACGGGCACCTGCTTTTGCAGTAGCAGGCTGCACTGTTCGTGAATTTTCAAAGTCTCGTTCTCCACAAACTGCTTCTTTCCACTCATTAGCTTCCTGAGGTACTTCATGTACCCCGGGATCTCCTTCAATGCCTTGATCAGCAGAATATTGATGTTGACCTTCCTCAAATTCTCCACAAACCTGGAGAACTTGGAGTCCTCCTTTTACTTTGTGAACCTCTATAGGAATGGCATGGGCGAGCTTGGATCATCAGGTTTTGCCAGAATTTTACCCGATGTGGGCCTCAACTTCGACTGATGCACAGGGGTGTCGATCGAGGTCGACTTCCATGCACTTCGATCGATGCCAGATGCATCGATCAAAATCAAGCCTTCAAAATTGCTCGATTCTTCCTCATCTCCTTTGATTTCGATCGACACGGTATTGGCATCGATCAAAGTCGAGCCTCCAATGGCACGTTTTTGCGCACTTCAGTTTTAGACTCATCCCGAATCAGTTCGGGACCCTTGTAACTCATCCCAGATCTCAGCGTGACAGCTTTGCATTCTTTTTAAACCCTTGGGTTTACCTCGATTGTGCTCGGTAGCTGCCCTGGCTTGTGTTGAGCACCAATTGTATTAGATATCTGGCTGACCTGCGTCTCAACCATTTGTAGGTGCTTTCCTATCCGATCTACCTTGGTGTGAACTCCAGTCATCTCCTGCTCCAACTTCCCAAACCGCTGATCTGAGGCCTTGATGAACTTGGCCAACAAATCATCCAAACTGTCCTTCTTCTTTTCCACCTCTTCTCCATTCTTAACTTCAAATCCCGGCGGTGGTAGCTCAGTTGCCTTAGGGTGCGAGTAGGAGAAACCATGATGGTTCCTTGGCGGATATTGATATCCCCCACTCCTTTGTTGTTGCTGGTACGGGTATCCCCCTCTATTCATGTAATTCACCTCCGCAGGGGCTTCAGGTTGCACCTGTGCAACTGTGGCAGTAGAAGCTCCCGCATACAACTTATCCATCTCCTCTCTCAGCTTCTCGACCTCAGCCTTGAGAGGATATTCAATCTCGATCTTATCCACAGCCTTAATTAGAGGCCTCCTCGGGTTCGCCTACTTCTGATTGTGCAATGCAATTTTCTTAAAAAGCCTCAAAGCCTTCTCGGCGGACTTGCTCATAATGGACCCCCCAGCTGCGTTGCCCACGGACTCTTGAGTCCTTTCAGTCATGCCTCAGTAGAAAATATGTGCTTGCTCTTCAGTATCAACTCTATGGCTGGGACAGCTCCTGAGCAGTTCATTGAATTTGCTCCAGGCTTCAAAAAGAGACTCGTCTACCCTCTGATGGAATCGCAGAATATCCATCTTCCTCTGAATGATGCAAGAGGGTGGGAAGAAATTAGAGAGGAACTCAGCTCGCAGTTCCTCCCAAGTTCGAATCTAGCTACAATCCAATCCGGTTAACCAAGATCGGGCCTGATCCCGTAGTGAAAATGGGAACAGCTTCAGTTTGATGACATTTTTTTCCGACACTGTTTTGCTTGATGGTATCGCAAACCTCCACAAAGATCCTCAGATGCGTGTATATATCCTCTGTGGCTCTGCCTCCAAACTGGTTCTGCTGAACCATCTGGATCAACCCGGTTTTGAGTTCAAATTTATTGGCGTCGATGCCAATAATAAATCCCTCATTGCCAGTTTGCGGCTTGTACTTCCTCCCCATAGCATTCGGATCCTCATCATCCGAATCCTCCAGACGCTGCCTCTCTTGCTCCCGTTGCCTTCTTCGTGCATTCTCTCTTTCAATCTCCCTTTCCGCAGTCAGCTGTCGGACAGTCTCGCGCATCTGGTGCATCTCCCGAATGAGGGTCAAAGTATCCCCCGCTGTAATTTGTCCATTATTATCCTCCAGATTAGGCATGTTTGGATCAACTTCTTATGGATTTTGGTTGTCCGGTGGATCCATCTTTTTCTTATGTTTCTTAATTTCTGGGTTGAAGGCTTCAAGTGGCTTGCCTTGGGACCTAGTGTTCATGCACCACTTGAGACAGAAAAAACCCAAAAATCAGCTCGGCGTCGATCGACATAGGAGGGTTTCGATCGATGCTCGTAACTTCTCGATGTCAATCAACGCATGGGGGCGTCGATCAAAGTCAAGACAAAATACACACGCACGTACACAAAAATAAAATAAAAATACAAAATCAATCCAGAACTAATAACAAAATAATATTCAAACGATTCCCCGAAACGGCGTCAATTTGATCGCTGTAAAATTCTACAGACTAATTGCAGATACAACGATAAATTTATAAGGAACCCTAAGGTTATCGAATCCAAGGGAATTGTATAACGAAATTATCCTATGTACTAGTCGTGTTTCTAAGACCTATTGTTCGAGTTATTAAAATTCAGGGGTTTTGAGTTTTGGAATTTAAAGAAAACAGTACGGGAATTTAAAGAGTTTTAAATGCAATAAAAGGGACACAGATCCTAGGGCGAACTATCAATCAAAATAGACATAATCAATTTACTTGCTTTGGTGGGAAATCTTAATGTACTATAACTTCTTGGTCGGACAATTATAGCCTAGATTACTAGTATGTGAATGTATATGCTTTATCGGCTTAAAAAAACACAATACTAATCAATCTTTCATAATACCTCAGATTAACACTACAATTATCACCTTTCCTTAGGACAAATATTCTAATTGTATTCGAATTCATTAGCCTATTATCGAGTTTCACTTTTCAGTCCTTCAATCAATAACTATAAACCTAGAATTAATTCTATCTCTTGATCTGATTAATTCTAAATCATAACAATTCAAACACAGGAATTCAAAACCAAGAAATTCAATGTTAATCAATTAAACATGCATATGATTGATGTTTGTTGCCCTAGAACCCGCTAGGGTTTCTGGCCACACATAGTAGATAGAAATCCAAAACAAAACATATTATTAAAAAGCATAAAATTAAAGACTAACAAGAAAATAAAGGTTCGTGCTGGAAATTAAAGAGTGATCAATACCAAAGGATGATAAAAGATGTGCAGAGGTGAATAAAACTCGAAAATAAAGGTTATTTATAGTGGGAGATGTGTACCCTATCATATCTAGGGCTAGAAATCTGATTTGATTCGAATTTATGCAATTTTTGCCAGATTCTCATCGACCTCAATCGAGGTGGAGAGGCGTCGGTTGACGCGCGTGTTCTTCACCTTGGTCGATGTCGACTCTCACGTCGGTCGAAGTCGATCTACGCAATCTCACGGTTTTGGCTAGAACTTTCACTCCCGAACTCCAATTGACCCAATTCCAGTTGAATTGGAAAGCTAACTCGAAGCTCTAACCATTTCCATGTGCCAACAGCCTGAATTACTTGTGTGGAGAAATCCTTCACTGCTACCCTTGCACGTCAACTGCGTTCGGAACAGTTTTCAAGTGTATTTAGGCCTAAACCTGCAAAAACACACCATGACAAGCGTAACACCACATAAACTAGACTCATGCACGAATCATATCTATAAATGCAAGAAAACTACATAAAATAGTATGAAATACTATAGATATATGAGTAAATTTATGAACTTATCACCCAGCCACCCTCACGGCGGCAATCATCTGCATCTGAAACGAGGTGTGTTGTGCCTAGACCCCTCGTATGAGGTAGTGACTCAAACTTGGTAAGGTTGATCCCCACGTGCTCAGCTATCGGGGTTATTAATCCCCCACTCCATATGTTTCCTTTGGTGGCCTTCACCTACCTATTTCCAATGGTCCATCACTAATCTTGCCAAGCTGATACTTTTCTCCTCCAACATGTATCGGAGGGCATAGAGTTCTCCGAATCTCAACTTTCTCTGCTCTTGTGGTGACTGATGATGGACACCCCCATGCATTGCTGAAGGTATCTGAACACTGGATTATCAATATAAGACGCTTTCAGGCCTCCTGCATCAAACTTATCTTCTCCCAATCGTGCATCTGCTGCAATTTGTTGCCAACATTTGACAATATTGAAGTCCTTGGGGATGTGAGCTATACCATTCACCGGACTTCCCCATAATTCGTCTAAAACATCTCTAGTTAGCTGGAAAACCTGATTAAGCACCGGTAATCTGATAGTTGTGGCTCCCCTTCTGGTTTGATCTCATATACTTGGAGTGTAGCGAAAAACTTTTTCACCAATGACTGGTATGTAGGTCACCGGGCTGTCATCCACCTACTCCAACATACTCTTTCCAGCAAGGCCTCTACATCTGCCCTTATCCCAAGAGCAGCCATGGTGGTAGCACATGGGTAGAGAGTCTGTTTGATTGTGAACTTCCTACTGCAGAATGCTTGGTAGAGTCGTCCTTCCTCCAGGTCATCAAAGTGGGGAACAAAAGCCATAGTGAATCAGCAAAATAGAGGTAAAAGAGCCTCAATTTTTTTTTATCTTACTTCATAATCATCAAGCAAAACCCACTCAATTCATACAACTTTTATACAATTCCCTTTGCATTGCAAATACCCATTCAAAATTGGCTTTCCAATCATGCAATTCACACCCAATCAAAGCATATTCCATCCCTAATCGAGAGTATTTCATAAATAATTTGTGTGCTAGTTGTAGCAACATCAATAGAAAGTAATCCCAAGTACGCTAGAATCATAACTTCTCAATTCTATGGCTACGAAACTTCACAAGGTGAATAAACTGACTAAAACTACAACCCATTTCGAACAATTTAGCAAAGTATCCATAGAAGTAGTATTTTACAGTTATAAGCGAATCTATGGCAACACATGGTTCAAAATCCACAAAAGACTGAGAAAAACTCCTAGATCACAAAATAATCGAAAGGGAATAGTTTAGGATTCATACCTTGAGTTGTAGTGGCGAATTTGGAGAAATTTTTCGAAAGGTTTGCGAACTTTTTTGAAGAGAGAATTCGTGCAAGTGTGTAAAGTGGGAAGAAGAACTGAAAAGAAGGGTTTTAAAATTTACCTTGTGTGCCTCTGTCCTTTCTGGATCGATCGACGTAACTTTGCTTTGATCGACGTGATTTAATTTTGAATTTTTTTCTTTTTTTAAATATAAATGAAAAATAAAAAAAACTTTGAAATTCAAACCTATTTGACTGGGACATCGTGTCGATCGATGCAATATGAGTTGATCGACGCAGCCAGAAAATCAACATCGATCGACACGCCCTTGTGTTGATCGACATGAAATAGAGCCAACAGAGAACTTAAATCTGCAATTCGAAAAAAACTAAGGCGGAAGTTATTGAAAGCCTACTTCAACTAAAATTTGAGAGAAAAAGAATTCTAAGATCTAAACTTACCTAATGACTCAACTAAAATAATTAAAACTCAATTCAAAGCATTAAATCATTGGGTTGCCTCCCAATAAGTGCTTGATTTAATGTCTCTAGCTTGAAAATACCTGCAATTATGGCGATCTAGATAATACACCTCCTCAACGCCAATTTGTAGTGGGGTGTAATATTTCTTCATCCTTTGCCCATATACCTTGAATGTTGTCCCATCTTGACCGGCCAACTCAACTACGCCATTTGGATAAGCGGTCCATTTCGAATGCAGCTTACTAGGCATGAATCTCAGGCGAGAATTGAAGAGGAGTTCCTTGTCATCAGAATTGAAGACATGTAGGCAAATCCCGCAATCGTTGAATCTCTTATCCTGTGTCTTGTAGATGACATTTTTCTGATAGGTCTCATCTCTAAAATCTTCCAATTCAATTACTGTCATGGCTTGATCAGCAGTGGCGAGCTTCCAATCTAAATTGAGCTCCTTCAATGCTCGCCACGCCTTATGCTCCATCTCCACAGGGAGGCGATAGGATTTGCCAAACACAAGTTGATACAAAGACATGCATATGGGTGTTTTGTAAGCGGTGCGGTATGCCCACATCGCATCATCGAGCTTCAAAGTCCAGTCTCTCCTTTGTTTCACTGTCTTTTCCAATATCTGCTTGATCTCATGGTTGGACAGCTCCATCAAGCCATTCCCTTGAGGGTGATACAGAGTAGTAACTCGGTGCTTGACTCCATACCTTGCAAGAAGAGAGGCAAGTAACTTGTTACAAAAATGAGATCCACCATCACTTACCAGAGCTCTCGGTATCCAAAATCTACTTACAAGCTTCTGTAAGAAATTGATGTTTGGAATTATTGGTGTTGGTCGGGATGACTTCCACACATCACGAAACATGGTCCACTGCAAGCAGAATATTGGAAAAACCTCAGGAAGGCTGAAACGGTCCCATAAAGTCGATCCCCCCACGTCGAATATGTCAACTTTAAACACCAGGGTCTATGGAATCTCATCCCTCCGCGAGATGTTGCTAGTCCTCTGGCAACGATCACAACCTGTAATCCAGCCACGACAGACACGTGGATAGAAGGCCAGTAGAATCCACTCGCCAATATTTTGAAGGTGGTCCCGTTTGCAAAGTGGTGATCGCCACTAGGAGACCAATGACAAGCCTAAAAAATTTGTTGCCACTCTGACTGGGGGACACAACGGCGAATGATGCCGTTGGCACATCGGCGCCAAAGGTAGGATCCTCCCAGTAGTAGAATTTAACGTTACGTAGGAAATTCTTCTAGGCATAAGGAGAGGATTCAGGCGGAAGAGTACTGCTTGCAAGATAATTTGCATAATCGACGAACTAAGGTTTTTTGGACTCATACATCTCTCGCATATCCTGAATATCACAAATTTGCTCATCCAAAAAAGTTTCTCGGATCCTCAACTGCTGGTCATCACCCTCAACTAGTGGCTCCAATAATGATAAGTGATCCGCGATCACGTTCTCACTTCCCTTCCTGTCTTTGATCTCCAAGTCAAATTCTTGAAGCAGCAGAATCCATCGAATCAGGCAGGGTTTGGCATCTTTCTTCGCGAACAAGTATCTGAAGGTGGTGTGGTCATTGTAGACAATTGTTTTCTAACCTATCAGGTAGGACCGAAAGTTGTCAAATGCAAAGCCCACTACCAACATCTCCTTCACGGTGGTGGTGTAATTGCACTACGCCGAATTCCTGCTGTTGTTGGCTTAGTGGATGACATGGAACAGTCTTCTTTTCATCCGACCCAAGGCAGGTCCCACTGCATAATTGTTGGCATCGCACATCAGAATAAAAGGCTCACTCCAATCTGGAGAAGTTAGGACTGGCGCGGTAACTAGGGCTTTCTTCACTCTCTCGAAAGCCTGCAAACATTCAACGTCACAGACAAAAGAATCATCCTTCTCCAATAGGTAGCAAAATGACCTTGAAATCTTTGAGAAGTCCTTGATAAATCTCCTATAAAACCCAGCATGGCCGAGAAAACTTCGAACTCCCTTGACATTTGTTGGTGGTGACATATTTTCAATGGCAGCCACTTACGCTCGGTCCACCTCCAGTCCCTCAGCTGGCACTCGATGTCGCAACACGATTTCCTCTCACACATAAAGTGACATTTCACCCAGTTGAGACACAAGTTGGTCTTGGAACATCTCCCCAACACGGTAACAAGATTATGCAAGTAAATATCAAATGAGCTACCGAATATGGAAAAATCATCCATAAATACCTCCATGACTTCGTCGATCAGATTGAGGAAGATAACCATCATGCATCTCTGGAAGGTCGTCGGTGCATTGCATAAGCCGAATGGCATCCACCGGTATGCAAACACTCTTGTGCTGGTTCTCCAGTGCCACTGCGATCCGATATCCTGAGCAACCATCAAGAAAACAGTAAAAATTATAACCAACTAATCTATCAAACATTTGATCTATAAAGGGGAGGGGAAAGTTGTCCTTGCACATGGCGGCATTAAGAGCCCGGTAGTCGATGCAATGTCGCTATCCAGTGACAGGTCGTGTCGCAACCTCTTCTCCGTCTTCATTCTTGACGATTTGCATCCCCTCTTTCTCAGCAACCACTTAAGTGGGGCTCACCCACTTACTATCAGAGATCGGGTAGATCATACCATGATCAAGAAGCTTTAGTACTTTTTTCTTCACGGCATCCTGCATAATCGGATTCAGTCTCCATTGTGCTTGTTTTTTTGGCTTTGCGTCATCCTCTAGAATGATCTTGTGCATGCACAACGAAAGGCTGATCCCTTTGATATCTCCAAAAGTCCATCCAGTAGCTGACTTATAATTCTGTAGTACTCGGAGCAACTTATCTAACTCATCCTGCATTAGAAAAGCAGAAACAATCACTAGTATGTATCATTAAAACCCAGAAATGCATACCGCAGATGTGTTAGGAGTGGTTTGAGGTCCAAAACAAGCAGATTGGAGTTAGAAGACGACTGTTTGAGACCCGCATCGATCGATGCAAGGTTTGCATTGACCGACGTGGATGAAATCACCGCAATCCCTTTTCTATATCTCGCTATTTTAACCAACAGAGAGTTAATGTCGCCCATTCTGACTGTATCGATTGACACAAAGTCTGCATCGATCGATGTGACTTTTAACCTTGTGTCGATCAATTTTCTGCCCACGTCGAGAGTCATAGAGTACTCTCCTTGTTTTCCCTTTGAACTTTGGCCAAATCAGACTGGCAACCGTTCCCGTTGGTTCTCATTTTCCCGCTATATTTCCTCGAATACATCCAGCTCCAACACTAGGTCCACCATCTCATCATCTGCCTCATCCAAATATGAAGTTGAAAATAAATAATGCCGTAAACACTTCTCAAGAAAATCTGGATCAAATTTAAGAGAAGAGAATGGAGAGGAAATCACCGAGTCAAAATAGTTGATCATGTGGCACTCTTCTTAGTAGCTCCTGTCATTATGTTTCTAGATAGATTTGTATATGGAGAAGGTAACCGACTCGTCATTGACTCGGAATGTCAATTTACATCTCGGATGTCAATTAGAGCTCCACTAGTCTTCAGGAATGGCCTCCCTAGGATCAGCGGAATGTTGTGGTCTTCCTCCATATCAAGCACCACAAAATCTACCGGGATAATGAAGTCCTTCACCTTCATGAGCACGTCTTCCATAATAACCCTTCGGTAAGATACGGATTTGTCAAACATTTGGAGCGAGATAGTTGTTGGCTTGATGCTTCCAATCTCCAATCATTTGAAAATTGACAACGACATCAAATTGATGGATGCACCGGAGTCACACATGACCTTTTCGAACGATTCCCCTCCATTGATGCAGGAGATAGTAAATGATCCTAGTTCCTCCCTCTTCACTCTTCTTTTGTATTACCGCACTGCATTCTTCGAAGACATTGACCGTCTCATGCTCCATGAATGGTCTTTTCTGAGAGACCATGTCCTTAAAAAACTTGATGTATCCTAGCATCTTGCGCAGCGCCTCAACTAGTGGGATGTTGATATGCACCTTCTTCATGTTCTGTAAAAAGTGTGCATATCTCTCGTTCATATTTGTTTTAGCAAAATGTTGTGGAAATGGCATGGAAGGTTTCTTCATAGGTGGAGTGGAAGACTGCATCAACCGACGCAGAGCCGCATTGATCGACGTGGGTTGATCTGTGATGGTCTCAACAAGTTCTTTGTGTTGATCGAAGCAGGTGGCATCGATCGACACAGAAACATCTCCTGCGACCTCTTTGACCTGCTCCGCTTTCTTATCCGGTAGAGGGTCCATTCCTGGCTGTTCTGGCCCCTCGTATGACTTTCCCCCTCTGAGCGTGATGGCGTTGACCTCATTCCTTTGATTCTTGAGGTTAACTGTAGTATTTCTAGGCAAATGATTGGGTTTGTGTTGTGCTCTAAGGGCATTGGCAATCTGACCGACTTGTGTGTCTATTATATGCATGTGTTTCTCCACTCGATCAACATTGGTATTTACTCCAGCTATTTCGTGCTCCAGTATTCTGACTTTTTCTGTCGATCCTTGCATGAACTTAGCCAAAATGTCCTCGAGATTTGGCATCTTTTGCTCCACCACAGCTCCATTCTACACTACAAATCTGGGTGGTGGTTGCTCCGCAGCTTGAGGGTTTGCATATGAGAATCCCGGGTGGTTCCTCGCATTGTTGTGGTTATAGGACTGATTATTTTGCTGATATCCTCCGCAGTAGTTATTTGGGCAACCACCTCTTTGGACAAAGTTGACGTTCATGTCGTCCCCCTCAACAAGAGCTTGGATTGGTTCCACAACTGCAATAGTTTGCTCCGCTTTCAGTACAACGAAGTCCTCACGCAACTTCTTCACCTCAGCTGCCAAATCAAGATCCTCAATAACCTTCTCAACTGCTTTCACAAGCCGATGATGAACTAAAGACCACCTATGGTTTTTGTTTGTCATTTTTTGGAAGAACTCCATAACCCTTTTTCCACTCTTTGACACTCTAGTGTCTCCCAGTGTAGCATCCACCAGCTCTACAGTCCTGTTATTCAATCCCTCATAGAAGGTCTCAGTTTGCTCTCCCAATGGCAGTCCATGTCCTAGACAAGCTCTCAATAGCTCGTTATAACGTACCCATGTCTTGTAGAAACTCCCATCACACCGTTTGGAGAATCTTGTGATGTCCTTCCTGATGGGTTTTGTATACTGAAAGCATTTATTATAATGAGTATACAACGGTTTATTTTTCCTATGGATGTATACCAAAAAATTGAATTGCCGGATAACTTTAGGGCCATAGGGTGCAAATGGGTATACAAGAGAAAGAAATGGGCGGATGGAAAAGTTACGCTTTTAAAGCCAAGCTGGTGGCAAAGGGTTATAGTCAGAAAGAGGGCATTGACTATGATGAAACCTTTTCACCCGTAGTCATGCTCAAATCCATCCAAAAACTCCTTGCCATAGCTGCGCATATGGACCTCGAGATATGGCAGATGGATGTCAAAACCGTTTTCCTAAACGGTTACCTTGAATAAGGTAGGGACATCTATATGCAGCAACCCAAGGGTTACATACGCAAGGGCGAAGAACATCTTGTCTGGAAGCTTAAGAAGTCCCTGTTTGGACTTAAGCAAGCTTCGAGGTCATGGAACTTACGTTTCAATGATGTGATTAAATCCTACGAATTTGCACAGTTGGAGAACAAAAGTTGTGTTTACCGACTTTGTGTCAGTGGGAGCGTGGTTATCATTGCACTATACGTAGATGTTATACTCCTATTTAGAAATAACGAGGGAATGATGTCGGAAATCAAGGTTTGGATATCCGAACAGTTCCAAATGAAGGATTTGGGAGAAGCTGGCTACATTCTTGGGATTAAGGTCTTACGAGATTGTAAGAGAAGAATATTGAGCTTATCCCAGGCATCCTATGTGGATACTGTGATTGCTCGGTTCAGCATGCAACTCGCCAAGAAAGGCTTACTACCTTTCAGACATGGCGTTCGTCTTTCTAATGGGCAGTGTCCTCAGACACAGCGGGAGAAAGACGAGATGAGTCTTGTACCATACACTTTGGCAGTGGGTAGCCTCATGTATGCAATGCTGTGTACCAGGTCTGGTATTTGTTATGCCGTTGGCATGGTAGCAAGATATCAGTCTAACCCTGGATAGACGCACTGGACTGCTGTAAAGCATATCCTCAAGTACTTGAAGAGAACTAGGAATTTTTGTCTAGTTTATAAAAGTGAGGATTTGTGCCCTGTGGGTTATACGGACTTAGATTTCCAAGGGGACCAGGATGAGAAGAAATCGACCTCGGGATATGTGTTTACCCTTGGAGGTGGAGCTGTATCTTGGAGGAGCTCAAAGCAGAAATGCATTGCTGACTCAACCATGGAGGCGGAATATGTCGCCGCCTCCGAAGCCTCGAAAGAGGGGGTATGGCTCAGGAACAACCTTTTAGAGTTGGGCGTGATTCCGAGTTTGCCAATGAGCATCACAATCTATTGTGACAACTCTGGTGCAGTGGCAAACTCAATTCAGCACACTTTCCTTGGGCCAGACCAGGGACCTAATGCAAATAATAAAGTGGGCCTATAAATTAATTAATTCTCATGTCCACAACCCATGACACAATTAATTAATTAATATTGATTCTTTTTCACCACAGAATTAATATTGACCTACCCCTTTATCACCACGTTGTGAGAACGGGCTGCATTAATTGAAAAATCCCCATGTTTAAGGTTACCGAACATTTATTAATTAATCGGAGCCTCTGACAAGCTCTAACTACAATTAATTAATATCCTATAATTCATGAGTAGTACCACTCAAACCTTATCACTCGTGCCTGAACTTAATCAGCCTACAGGACTTTGGCACGGTGAATGTTATTGAGCTCCACAGGGAATGTCCCCATCCTATTACTCTGATATGGTTACCTAAACCCAGTCTCAGGCAGTACTACACAAATCGCTGTTACCCAAGATGCGGATATACGAGCACTTTACTCAGGCTCTCCACCATGGCAAGTCAAAGCAAGATTCAATCCATGCAAACCCCTGAACCTTCGTTAGGATTTGGACTCAATCAAAACTGAGATCTTGTATTTTCTGATGTCAGACAGACAAATACATCTCACTGCGGTCCATCAATACGCCACCCCTTGCGTACCAACATGTCAAGTAACCAAGACAGGCTACTTATTCCGACGATGCCGCAGCCATCCGGACAGACGTATCCTCATACGCTGTCTCGACTGTGATTAGGTTTATGTCTCACTAGGTTAAGTGGTCATACTGTCTTCGGCGATCTACAACATGCCGTATGTTCGTCCCTATCGATGAGACAAGAGGATACCATCGTTCATAATAAATGCTTTCAGTATACAAAACCCATCAATCTCCCACTTATACTCAAAGCATAACTAAGCTATTACAGAGTATACAGTGCGTCTATCTAACTTGCTATCTTGTTAACCACTATCAGTGGTCAGCATCCACCTCAGACCCAGCTCAAAAATATGTCTTTCGTAAACTTTCTGCGGCAAGCACTTTGAAATGGATTAGCAAGGTTGTCAGCAGTGTCAATCTTCTTAATTTGCACATCGCCCCTCGATACGATCTCTCGTATGATATGGTACTTTTTCTCTATGTGTTTGCTTGCCCTGTGAGACCGCGGTTCCTTTGAGTTTGCCACTGCACCAGAGTCATCACAATAAATTGTGATGCTCCTTGGCAAACTCGGAATCACACCCAACTCTAAAAGGTAGTTCCTGAGCCATACCCCCTCTTTCGAGGCTTTGGAGGTGGCGACATATTCCGCCTCCATGGTGGAGTCAGTAATGCATTTCTGCTTTGAGCTCCTCCAAGAAACAGCTCCACCTCCCAGGGTAAACACATATCCCGAGGTCGATTTCTTCTCATCCTGGTCCCCTTGGAAATCCGAGTCTGTATAACCCACAGGGCACAAATCCTCACCTTGATAGACTAGGCAGAAATTCCTAGTTCTTTTCAAGTACTTGAGGATATGCTTTACAGCGGTCCAGTGCGCCTGCCCAGGATTAGACTGATATCTTGCTACCATGCCAACGGCATAACAAATATCAGGCCTGGTACACAACATCGCATACATGAGACTACCCACCGCTGAAGCGTATGGTACAAGACTCATCTCGTCTTTCTCCCGCTGTGTCTGAGGATACTGCCCACTAGAAAGACGTACGCCATGTCTGAAAGGTAGTAAGCCTTTCTTGGCGAGTTGCATGTTGAACCGGGCAATCATAGTATCCACATAGGATGCCTGGGATAAGCTCAACATTCTTCTCTTACGATCTCGTAAGACCTTAATTCCAAGAATGTAGCCAGCTTCTCCCAAATCCTTTATTTAGAACTGTTCGGATAACCAAACCTTGATCTCCGACATCACTCCCTCGTTGTTTCCAAATAGGAGTATGTCATCAACGTATAGTGCAAGTAAAACCACGCTCCCACTGACACAAAGTTGGTAAACACAACTTTCGTTCTCCAATTGTGCAAATCCGTAGGATTTAATCACATCATTGAAACGTAAGTTCCACGACCTTGAAGCTTGCTTAAGTCCATACAAGGACTTCCTAAGCTTCCAAACAAGATGTTCTTCGCCCTTGTGTATGTAACCCTCGGGTTGCTGCATATAGATGTCCCTACGTTCTTCAAGGTAGCCGTTTAGAAAAGCAGTTTTGACATCCATCTGCCAGATCTCGAGGTTCATATGCGCAGCTATGTCAAGGAGTATCCGGATGGACTTGAGCATGGCTACGGGCGAAAAGGTTTCGTCATAGTTAATGCCCTCTTTCTAACTGTAACCCTTTGCCCCCAGACTGGCTTTAAAAGCCGTAACCTTTCCATCCGCCCCTTTCTTTCTCTTGTATACCCATTTGCACCCTATGGCCCTAAATTCATCCGGCAATCCAGTTTTCTGGTATACATCCATAGATAACGGATTCAATCTCAGAATCCATGGCGATGTGCCATTTGGCAACATCCTTGTCCTGCACTGCCTCGTTGTAAGTCAGTGGGTCAGAGTCCTCATGTCCGTCTTCCGGGATCAAGTTCAAAGATTCACCCACGGACATGTACCTTTCCGGCTAGAAAATGACTCTCCCACTACGACGAAGCATCGGTACCGTGTCAGTAGTAGGTGCAGTAACTTGTGGTTCTGCACCTTGCACTGAAGAACGCGCATGTGGTGCTGTACCTCCCACAGGTGCACCCACATTCGCACGTTCCCCTTCCCTTGGAATTGCATTCTCGTTTTCAATTTCTTGAAGAACGATATCACTCCTTGACTTGTGATTACCGACATACTCGTACTCCAAGAATCTAGCGTTGGTGTTAACAACAACTCTTTGACTCTCAGGACAGTAAAAGTAACCACCTTTCATTTGCGTGGGATACCCTATAAACAACATTACTTTTGACCTTCTTTCTAACTTATCAGGTTCTTTCGACAGTACGTGTGCCGGACAGCCCCATACTCTGAACTTGCACAAACTCTGTTTGCGACCAAGGAAGAGCTCAGAAGGCATCTTAGGAACTGATTTAGAAGGCACCACATTTAGCACGTAAGCTGCTATTTCCAATGCGTAGCCCCAAAACGAAATTGGTAAGCTTGCATAACTCATCATTTATCTTACCATCTCTAGAAGCGTCCTATTTCTTCTCTCAGCTACACCATTTTGCTGGGGAGTACCCGGTGCAGTCCATTGGGATGTAATCCCATTTTCTGACAAATACAGCAGGAACTCGTTTCCGAGGTATTTGCCACCGCGGTCAGATCGCAGTGACTTGATAGTTTTCCCGACCTTCTTTCTACCTCAGCCTTGAACTCTTTGAATTTCTCAAAGCATTCAGACTTGTAGCGAAGCAGGTAAACGTATCCGTACCTTGAGTAATCGTCAATGAAAGTGACGAAGTACTCGTACCCTCCACGAGCCTGCGTGGACATCGGTCCACATAAGTAAGAATGGATCAACTCCAACACATCCTCTGCTCGAGACTGACTAGCCTTAAAAGGCCTAGTAGACATCTTGCCCTCGATGCAAGATTCGTAGACTTGATAAGGTACAGCCCGGACTAAGTCCAATGTACCGTCATCTGCAAGTCTTTGAATCCGCTTCAAGCTGATGTGACCAAGTCTCAAGTCGCCGCGCTTCCATGAACCGTCACCTGCCGTCGCCGGCCCTGCGTCGGCTCCGTCTTTGTTCTTTGTCCTCGACCCGTCCAGTTACAGATTTTGAAATATAAAATTATATAGTAATCTATTCTATTACAATTTTTCAAATCTACATTAATCACGGATTTTCTCGTGATTTTACAAAATTAATTCAGCCGTACACGGATAAACCACTGCGGACTGAATTATAAGGTTTGCCACGAGGAACAAAAACCATCCACGACATATATAAAATTCAAACATGCATAATGAATCCATTATGAACAACAGAGCCATAAATCAGAACCTGGCTCTGATACCAATTGTAGGGATTTCCCGTTAATTGAATCACCAAATCCAAAATTAGTTGGACCGTTTTATGGTTATTATTCATAATCCATTCATAAACCCTCGGCATGCTCCTATTGAATTTAATGCGTGGATAAAGAATTATTTACCTTAATTTTGTAGTCTCAGAACCGATCTTTCGTGTTTGTATTCCCAGATCCAGAACCAACCACGCGATATTATTAAATCTGCGGAACAAGAAATTAGAAATCTAATTTCTAGATTTAATAATAATCGAAAAAGACAAAGAAAAAGAATTAGGAATTGTTCTCCAGATTAGATCTTCAGATCTGTATCCCAGTGCGTTCAGATCTGCTACTGGTGAGGATTCCACAGATCTGTATTTTGAGCAGGACCAGAATTCGAAAATTCTCCTTCTTTCTCCTTGAAGTCGGCGCCCACTCTCTCTCTCACTAGGGTTTCTGTTTTATAACTGTGATACAACTTGTGAGAGAGATCTGTCTATTTATAGACCTAGGGTTGCAGACCCTAATGGGCTCCTGGGCTCAATTCAGCACACTTTCCTTGGGCCAGACGTGGGACCTAATGCAAATAATAAAGTGGGCCTATAAATTAATTAATTCTCATGTCCACAACCAAGGACACAATTAATTAATTAATATTAATTCTTTTTCACAACAGAATTAATACTGACCTACCCCTTTATTACCACGTTGTGAGAACGTGCTGCATTAATTGAGAATCCCCATATTTAAGGTTACCGGACATTCATTAATTAATCGGAGCCTCTGACAAGCTCTAAATACAATTAATTAATATCTTATAATTCCTAAGTAGTACCACTCAAACCTTATCACTCGTGCCTGAACTTACTCAGCCTGCAGGACTTTGGCACGATGAATGTTATTGAGCTCCTCAGGGAATGTCCCCATCCTACTACTCGGATATGGTTACCTAAACCCAGTCTCAGGCAGTACTACACGAACCGCTGTTAACCAAGATGCGGATATACGAGCACGTTACTTAGGCTCTCCACCATGGCAAGTCAAAGCAAGAGTCAATCCGTGCAAACCCTTGAACCTTCGTTAGGGTTTGGTCTCAATCAAAACTGAGATCTTGTATTTGCTGATGTCAGACAGACAAATACATCTCACTGCGGTCCATCAATACGCCACCCCTTGCGTACCAGCATGTTAAGTTACCAAGACAGACTACTTATTCCGACGATGCCGCGCCATCCGGACAGACGTATCCTCATACGCTGTCTTGGCTGTGATTAGGTTTATGTCTCACTAGGTCAAGTGATCATACTGTCTTCTGCGATCTACAACACGCCGTATGATCGTCCCTATCGGTGAGACAAGAGGATACCATCATTCATACACGTAGTTTGTTTAACAGATAGGAGAAATTTGGGGTGGCAATTCGTGCGGATCGGATCCTTATCGTGTCAATCCGTTATCGACCCAATCTGTTAAGGTCAAATCCGTATCCGATCCGTTAAGAAAAATTAAAATCAGTATCCGTATCCGATCCGTTAAGCTCAAAACCATATCCACACGAATCCGATCCGTATTCATTAAGGATCCAATAAGTATCCAATCTGAATGATCCGTTATGTATCCGATCCGATAAAGATCCGATTAGAATCCAAATCGGATTAATTCAATAAGAATCCATTTCAATAAATACAATTATAATCCAATAAAAATTTGATAAGATAATACAAAATATTCATATTTGATTGTTCAAATAATGTGTTTCATAAATAAATAAAACTGCAATTTCATTTGAAACTAAAATTCTCAATCAAATATCAGAAGATACAGATAAATCTTAAATTCCAATTCTAGTGGTCAAACATTCTCATTTCTAAATACTGATCAATCTTTCACCTTAGTCGTCAATACTCCACTTACAATTTTGAGGGAGAGAAATATTAATTAAAACTTTAAGATTTATAACAAATAAAATAAAATATAATAAATACTTTTAATCTATCATGGTGAAATTAAAAGAGTTGAGACAATTAATGAGAATCTACAATACTTTCATCAACATTAAAATTTAAGATCTCACCTTTTAGTTAATCCGTTGTTGATACAACTTAATTGAAAATTTGAAGTTGAGAAAAATAGAAAGTTATTAAATTTTGGTAGTAGAAGAAAAAAATATTAAAAAATATAATTAATAGATATATAAATATATTTTTAGTAGTGAATTAATAAAATGGGACACGAACAATGAAGAACCAAAAAATTTGAGTTTTTTAAAGAACTTTAAATCTATATTAATATATCAAAATTAATTAATTAATTATTATATTTAAAAATAAATAATTTTTATTAATTTATTAACGGATATCCGTATCCAATCCGAATCCGATCCGAAATTTTCGTGTCCTTATCGTGTCGATCCGATAAGGATCCATATCCGATAAGCCTCAATCCGTATCCACTATTATATGCGGATTCGTGTCGGATTATTGGATCGGATCAAAAATTACCACCCCAAGGAGAAATAAACCGTTGTATACTCATTATAATAAATTCTTTTAGTATACAAAACCCATCAGTAATTCCTCTCAACATCCATGAACGGTCCGGCTTATTCGGATTTGGCGGTTCAGTTTGCCTAAAAATCCCTACAATTGGTATCAGAGTCTGGTCTTGTTTCCATGGCTCTATTGTATGAGCAATTTTTCGATTATGCATGTATGAATTATTGGATTGCTGTGGATGGTTTGGTTTTTGTTCCTTGTGGCAACCCATACGATTTAATCCGTGGTGGTTTATCCGTATTTGGATTAAATCATTTTTTGTAAAATCATGAGAAAATCTGTGATTAGATTTGATAGGAAAATTGTAATTGAATAGTCTATTATAATTTTTTATTTTCAAATTTGTAATTTGTACGGGTCGAAGAACGGAGACGAAGAGCGGCGAGGCGACAGAGGCGCAACGCAGTAGCAGGAGGCCGCGGCACGACAGCGGCATGCTGTGACGTGCGGCCGCGCGGTGGTGGCAGCGACAGCGGTGGTAGAGTTGTATAATATGGGATCTAGGATCAAAAATATGATTTAACCATATAAATCTCGAAAATTCTTTTTTTTGGGTCCACGTCAATCGATATGAATCTTGCGTCGGTTGATGCAAATCACCTTGCATCGGTCAACGTTGCCTTTACGTCAGTCGAAACAGAGATATTTTTCCCCCTTTCGATTCTTCTGCGCAGTCTCATGGTTTTGGCCATAACTTTTGCTTCCAAACTCCGATTGACCTGATTCCAGTTACATTGGAAAGATAACTCAAAGATCTTTCTTTTCCATGATCTATTAGCTCAAATTACATGTGTGGAAGAAGTCGAGACTGTTTCCTTGAATATCAACTGCTTTCGGTATGGGTTTCCACTGAATTTGGCCTAGGACCTTCAAATCACACCATGACAAGCATAATACCTTCTAAAATATACTCATGCTCAAAATACGTAAATAAGCTCAATAAAACTAAATAAAACATTTGTAAACAATATAGATAAGTGAGTCAAATTACAAGCTTATCAAAGTGATGTCTGATGTCAATGTGCTTCGTCCTTGAATGATGCACTGGATTATTTGTGATGCACATTGCACTGTTGTTGTCGCAGTATATTGGAACACATTCGGTGCTGACTTCATAATCTTGAAGTTGTTGCTTGATCCATAGCACCTATGTACAACATCTCGCAGCAGTTACATATTCAGCTTCTGTTGTGGACGTTGCTACAGAGTGTTGCTTCTTACTGAACCAGCTTATCAGCTTGTGTCCAAGGAATTGGTATGTCCCACTCGTACTCTTCCGATTGATTTGGCATCCTATGAAGTCAGAGTCTGAATAACCAACGAGTGTAAGATCGTCTTCTCTTAGGTACCAAATTCCTAAGGATTTTGTCCCTTTCAGATATGTGACGATCCTTCGCGCGTACTCATGTGCGATTTTTTTGGATTTGCTTGATATCTAGCACATACACCTACAACATACAAAATGTCTGGCCTGCTGGCCGTTAGGTATAATAAAGAGCCAATAATATCTCTGTATGCTGTTGGGTCAACGGATTCGCCTTCTTCGTCCATCAATATTTAACATGTTGTACTCATGGGAATCCATAATATCTTTGTCTTCTCTAGAGAAAATTTGCTAATGAGATCCTTTGTATACTTCTTCTGGTGAATGAAGATTCCATCGCTGGATTGTTGAACTTGTAGACCTAAGAAGCATGACATCTTCCCCATCATGCTCATCTGAAAGTTAGTCTGCATAAGCTGAACAAATTTTTCGCACAGGGTTAGATTCCTAGATCCAAATACAATGTCATCCACATATATTTGGACGATCAATATGTCTTCAGCATCTTTGATCAAGAAGAGTGTCCAATCGATCTTCTCGTTCCTGAATCCATTTTTCAGTAGAAACTGTGATAGCATCTCGTACCAAGCTCTTGGGGCTTGCTTTAGACCATATAGATCTTTCCTCAACATTTACCCCTTGTTTTCGCGTTCAAATCATGGAGGTTGCTCCACGTAGACTTCCTCATTTAATTCACCATTTAGGAATGCATGCTTAACGTCCATCTAAAAAACAGTGAAACCATGGTGAGCAGAATATGCAAGGAATAACCTGATTGCTTCCAGCCGAGCTACTGGAGAAAACATTATGTCGAAATCAATTCCTTCGCACTGTGCATATCCTTTAGCTACAAGTTTTGCTTTGTTGCAAACGACGAGTCCATTTTTGTCATGCTTGTTCTTGAATACCCATTTGGTGCCTATCAACGAATGATGTGTTGGTCGATCTGCGAGATCCCATACGTGATTTCACATGAATTTTGACAATCCTTCCTGCATCGCGTTGATCTAATCGGTAGATTTGAGTGCATTGACAACTTTGGTTGGCTCCTCCTGAGATATATAGCAGGCTAGCATTGCGTTGTGTCTGGTTCAAATTGAATCGACAAGATCTCCTAATATTGCTTTTGAATGATGATTTCTTATCAGCCACTTCAGTCTTTGAAGCTCTGTAACTGGAATGGTTTGACTATTGGATGCTCCAATTTGATTTCCAGAAACAGGTACATCACAAAGTTGTAGGTTGTTCAGGTTGTCCACTACACTTGTTGGGTTAACGTCTACTGAATGGTTATCTTCTAATGAATCATCTGCTGGACCTGTATTTGCTGGAGTAATACATCTGTCTTCAGCAGTCCGCTCTGGGTCCATATCAGTAGTGTTGTCTTCTGCGCAATTTTGGGGATTCTCAGCAATATCTTCGTTTTGCTGATTGGTTTCTCCTTCTTGAGTTCCCCCTTGATACGTGAGCTCATTGAGAGGATTTAGGGTGGCCTCAGCATTACCAGTTGCATCACCGGCCATCTCGGTTGTTTGCTGATCAGCCAAGATCTCCAGCGTAGATGAAGATTCACTCATCAACCTAGTCGGAACAATCAGTTCAGCTTCGGAAGTATTCGAGCCCGAAAGTCTATTGATATTATTGGTTTAACGAATCACGTCTTTTTTATTTCTCATGGTGCTGCGCACTAAAGTAGCTTCATAAAAATAGCATTGCATGTTATTTCTACAAGTTTGATGGTCTTGTTAATTACTCAATAACCCTTGTGAGAAGGATGTCCATATCCTAGGAATGCCCCTTCATCAGCTTTGGTAGAGAAAGTACTTAACTGTGACTTCCCATTGTTATGGATATAACATGGTGAACCGAAAGCACGAAGATGATCTAAGGAAGGCTTACGACCATGAAATATTTTGTAGGGAGTCTTGTTGAAGCGAAGGTTCAAGCTGCTTCAATTCTGGGTGTAGCATGCGTTCATTACAGCTTCTCCCCAATATCTTTATCCTAGATCTGTATCGGCAGGCATTGTTTGCACAGCTTCCTTTAGAGTCCTATTCCTTCATTCTGCCAGACCATTTTGCTGAGGTGTTCTTGCAGTGGACCTTTTATGTCCTATCCCAGCATTGGCGCAAAAATCCTTTATTGCTCCGTTACAGAATTCGGTACCATTGTCGGACCTTATCCTTTTCACTGTGAGCTTTTTGTCATTTTGCACTCAAAGTATCAGTTCCGATAGAACTATCTTCACCTTATTTTTGCTCTTGAGCAGTCTCACCCATGTGTACCTGGAATAGTCATCAATAACAACCAAAGTATACTGTTTATTACCTACAGTGGGTGGAGTCACAGGGCCAAATAAATCCATGTGCAGCAGCTCAAGGATTCTATTTCACATGGCCTTTTCTGGGTTGGATTTAAAGGGCGACTTGGCTTGTTTCCCTTGTTGGCAAGCTCTGCATACTCCTTCCTTCTTGAAGGTCTCTTTGGGTAGTCCCATAACAATGTTATTTTTGGTTATATAGTTTTAAAGTTTAAGTGCGTTAGCCTCCTATGTCATAGCCAATTGGTTTCTTCATTTTTGAATGCGATGAAGCATGAAACTTGCTGACCACTTTCCCAATCAACAACGTCGAGTCCTCCTTTCCTGATTCCTCTAAGCTTTACATCTCCAGTGGTCTTGTCAGCAATCTCGCACCCGGTATCAAAGAAGGAAACAATATATCCATTTTCACTTAGCTGACTGATGCTCAGTAGATTTTGTTTAAGGCTGTCGATGAGGGCCACGTTGATGATACGCATTCCATTTTGTTCGATGCACCCTCTTCCAATTACTCTAGCCTTTGCGTTGTTACTGAAGGAGACTGAAGGTCCTCTAACTTTCTGGAGGTCTGTGAAAATGTCTTCATCTCCCGTCATGTGACCTGAGCATCCGCTGTCTAGGATCCACTCTTTTAATTTTCTTGATGTTCTTCTTGCTGGACCCTATTCCTGCAAAAAAAAGAAATTACATTTTAGGTCCCGATCAACTGCGGGTCCTGCAAGATTAGTTCTCTGGATTAACCCTTTAGGAATCCAGACTTTCGTGACTTTGACATTTCTCTTGTCATCACGTTTCACTACCCTTCCCTTCCTACTGGATTAATACATTGAATCAGTATAGAATTGTGTAGTGGTGTGTTGAGCCTTCACTGTCTTTTGATAATGCAATGGTTTAGACTCTGGCCTCAACTAGGTGTTCCTCCTACATGGTGTGTATGTTGGCTTCCTTGCAATCTTAGCAGATTGCTTAGCCTTGCTAGGATTTCTATGAACCTTCCTAGCAGATGGAACAGTCTGCTGGGTCACATACTTTGACTTTATTGACTTCCTCTCAGCAGACACATAGTCCAGTCTCTGCTAAGCAGCCAACAAGGGATTGTTAGTTTGCCAACATCTCTGTTGAGCAACTGTTGCTGATTTAGCATTATCCCCTTTGTCTTTCCTAGCAGGTTGCTGAACCTTCACAGTTGTTGGGACTAACACAATTTTCTTTAATTTACTAGATTTAGCATTGCTGGATTCTCCTTTTTCAAAACCTAATCCAGCATGAAATTTGAAATCCTTTCGAACACTTAGGATTTCATCTAAATCTCTCGTGCTTTTAGAAAGTCTACATTGACAAGTATTTTGCACGGAGTTTTTGTTTTTCAAACTATCATTCTCTTGTTTTAAACAATCAAAACTTTTACTTAGAGAAGAGAATTCAATTTTTAGTTTCAAGAGTTCCTCGTCTGCTGACCTAGATTTTTCAATCTCACTGGTCAAGATAGAAAGTTGAGATTTCAGCAAGGAATTTTCCTGTATTAAAACATCCTTTAATGCATGAAACTTTGAAAATTATTTAAAAAAAACTCTATAGTTATATCATCTGATTCTGAATAACATGAATCAGCAGTATCATGCAAATTTTCTGAAGTAGAAGCAGTAGACATAACAGAATTTGTTACCTGATTTCTCGTGACAGCTAGGGCTAATTCTTCTATCTGCTCTTCATTTCCATCAACATCGTCATTAATGTTGGCCATGAATACCATGAGGACATCCTCTTCATCTTCTGATGATTAGCCTTCATCGTCGGGATCTAGAATGTCTGGTATTTCTGTCTTGGTCAACAAAGCTTTGGCAACGGCCTTTGACAGGCGCTTCTCAAAGAGTTTTCTTAATCGATCCCTTTCATCTGGATCTACTCGAGGACATTCGAGCTTTAGATGATCCATAGAGTTGCATTCATAGCACATTCTCGACATCTTCTTGTTCTCCGGTTGTCTGCTGGTTGGCTTTGCTGAGGTTCTTCCTTCTTGCCTTTAGCTTTCAACAACAACTTCTGTAGTCTTTTCATTTGCTCCTTTAGCTCACTGACTGAGCATTCATCTTCTTTAATTTGAGATCCACTGGTTGATGAGATCTCCTTTGTTGGACTGGATTGAGCTGGATGATGCATCCTCGGTATGATCTTCAATGGATACTGTAGCTCGTACGGCTTTGCTTTTTATTTTGCATGATGTCCCATTCATGTGCCTGAAGTTGGAAAAACACATCTTTTGTGCTCATGGTTGATAGATCTTTCTCCTTCAGGTTTGTCACCTTAACAAACCAGTCTTCTTTTGGCATCTTCGAAAGAATCTTTGAATTCATGTGAAGAAGTTGATAAGTCTTTCCCAACATCTTTAATTATGCTACTATGGAATTGAATTTGGCTTCCATGTCTTTGATGGTTTCTCCTGGAATCATCTAGAATGACTCGTATCCGTCCACGCACTGTTGTAGCTTGTTTATCTTTGTTTGATCCGTCTCTTTGCTCAAGGTGCCAAGAAAGTCTCACATTTCTTAGGCATTCTTGTACTCCAAGATTTCAGCCATTAGAGGTGCTGAAAGAGAATAAAAGATCAAATCCATGGCTACGCAGTCTAGTTGACCATGAACTCGATCTTCCTGGGTCCACTCTACATACAACTTTTCCACCATTTCTTCTGGTCCTTGAACATCTTCGCCAATTCGAGTCTTCACCTTTAGGATTCTGATTGGTCCATTCTCGATCACTTGCTTCATCTCGGGATGGATATTCATCAACGTGATCTGCGACCTCTTCTTCCATGTGGAGTAGGTTATGGGGTGAACTTTCCCAACTTCGCGTTGTTCGCCATTTTCCTCATCCTAAGCTAAACATAGAAACACACAAATATGCAAGGAAAATATGGATCTGGTCCTAAGAGACTCAGAAGCAGCTAGTCTGTAAAGACCAACCGCTCTAATACCACTTGTTGGTCCCTGATCAGAGTGCTTGTATATGCAGCAGAAGTTTTACTAATATCTTGCACTTATCTTGCTAAGGTCACAACTTAGCAAGTGTTTATCAAATGTGTTTAAGCTCGAGTTGTTAGATTTATTGCAGATTATACTTCAACACTTGGTGTGTTGAGTTTTAAATCACACAGTATGCAACATAATGAAATGAAAGTAGTAAATGAATACGAGGTTTATTGTGATTCGAGCAATTGTTCTATATCCAATCTTCAGTCCTCTTGACTAAAAATCCACTATAGATTGATTACAAGGTCAGGCTTGATCTCTAACATTGAGCGGCTCCTCCGTCAGGTGAGCGCGCTCTTTTAAGCACATTTGATCTTCAATCTGCACCTTTGACAGTCATTAGAGTGAGGACAAACCTCCCTTATCCTCGGACGTTGACCTTGGGAGTTTTGTAGTTCTTCCTAGAACCTTTCTGTGTTTTGGCAGTAGCCCGTGATAATCACGCTTGCAGAGCAAGGTGGCCGCTAGATTCTTTCAAGGATAGAAAGAACCCCAATGATAACCTAAGAAGAAACTTCAAAGGTCTCGAGCTTCGAATATGAAAGCTTATGCAATGCTTCAATTAAGTATAAGCTCGGATGCGAGTTCGTGTATGTATTGAGAGTGTTAAGATCTCTTTTGTTTTCTTTGTTGTAGAATTTTTCGCGAACCTCTGAACCTCTCTTTGGTGACACCTATATATAGGTAAAGATTCAAACGGATGTTTGAATCTTATCCGTTAGACTCAGAGGGTTTGCTCGCACATCTCCATTCTTCCTTCTTTCGGATTGGTGATCTCCATATTTTGGCCGTCTTAGTTAAAACGGATCTTTTGGTTTGAATATGGAAACCTTCCTTGTGTCTGTTGATTATCCTTCACTCTGATTCGTCCGGTTTCCTTGTGATTTGGATCCTTTTCATTCACGACTTCGTATAGTGTGTTGATTGTTGTTGTGTGTCTGCTGGCAGTTGGAGGTCTATTGATATCTCAGCAGTCTTGCTGATATTTCAGCACATGTTTGTTTCAATCCTTCAACATTCTTTTAAGCGTGTCTAGCATTCTTCAGAGTTTTCTAGCCTTTTACTAGCATCTTCAGCAATCTTCAATTATGTTGATTCTTCCAGCATTCTTCGATCTTCTATTGTGTTGATTCTTTTAGCATTCTTCGATCTTCTATTCTAGTTTTATTACAACTCGAGAAAGCCTATACAGGGCCTTTACAGTTTGACTCGATACTAAGTTGCTAGAAACTAGATTTACTTGAGCTTATATGCACCAAAACTAACATACATACAATTAAGAACAAAGGGTTATAACATTTCTAACAATATTCCTAACAGTAGATTAATCAAATCTCTATATCCTTTCAGTCTTGAGAATAATCTAATTAACTCCAGAAAACCACAGATTTATTCCTAAAATCTATTTCCTTCTTTCAGACAAGAAATTAAATTATATTATGAAATCCTTTTTCCATTGAAAATTATTACTTTTTGAGTCTCTAAGTATCAACTAATCAATTTAAATATGTGGCCAGCAAATTAAGATTGCAAATTAAGCACAAGATTTCATAAACTTTGAAAGGAAAGGAAAATTAATTTAATTAGTCAAAACATGAAGACACGATAGTTTCAAAACCCTAGGATCTGATGAAGAGTTTAGTTACACAAAGCCATGACAAAGATCATCAAGAAAAGATTAAACCTGTAATAGCAATGCATATCATAAACTTGTGTTAAAATTGATGCCAGATTTCGACAGTAAAAACTCCAATGTTAAACTCCGAAATAAAATACAAATTGTTGTTGTTTACTCTACAACTTGAACTCTAAGAGATGGCATAAGTCTAAAATTCGAGAATACAAGGCTTTTTATAAAAGTGTTAGATGTATTCTACAAAATCTAGGATTAGATATGTGTATATCTTCAATCTGGACCGTATCTTGAAGTCTCCGGATCCGCGTCGATCGACACAAAATTTGCGTCGATTGACACACTTGAAAAGGTTGCATTGATCGATGTGAAATCCATGTCGGTCGACATAGCGGCTACGAGTTTGTGCTGCACCGAGCCCTACATCGAACAATCCAAGGTAGGCTACGTCGATCGACACAGAGCCACAGTCACATGATTCCTTTGAACTTCACTTATTTTCACCCAAAAACCTGCAAAACACATCACCACAAACATAACAAGCATAAACGTCATTCCATGCACAACAAAATATGTAACAACTTAGAACTAATTGATAAGTTTGTAAGAATGCGAACTTATCAGTTGTCATAGCTTAAATTAATTAATTAATGTCTGTAACCTTAAATATGGGGATATATCGAGCCTGTGCAACTCGTTCCTCATAACGTGGTAGCAAATAGGTAGGACAATATTGATTCTTGTGGCGTGAATCAACATTAATTAACTAATTATATTCTTGGTTGAATATGAGAATTAATTAATTGATAGGCCTTATTTACTATTTGCATTATGGTCCCTGCTCTGGCCCATAAAAGCTCAAGCCCATTTGAGATCAAATTTCTCCTATAAATACCTCTCAGTTTCTCAGATCACAACACACCACAAGATCATAAGTTTCTAAGCATCAAACCAGTAATTGGGAGTTATGATAGGCGACTAAGGATCTGAGAACAAGGATGAAATTCTGCTTCTTGATAGGCACAAAATTCGGAGGGAATTTTCACCAGATTTCCAGATCGGAGCTGGGATACAAATCAGAAGATCAGATTTAGAGGATCGCATTTTTCTCTTCTCTCATTATTTTAGAAATTAATTTAATTAATTTCAAAGATATAATTCCTCCATCTTGTAAGATTAAATCTTGTTGCGCAAGAAAGAGGATCGAGGATCAAATCTCTACGCATCGAGTTCTTAGTTTCTACAATCCATGTATTCCGCATAAACCTTCTTCTACATCTTAATAGGAGCATGCTAGGACTTTTCATAGGCATAGAAATATATTTTTGATATCCAATTTCAACCTGGGTTATGGATTGGCAATTTAGTTTGCCAACAATCCCTTCACTACTTTGTTGGATAGCTCTCAGCCGTTCTCTGGTTCTGACTGTATAATTATTGGAAATGGTGTGGATCTTCCAACCTCTCGTATTAGTAATTCTGTTATTTTGGATTTCATTAAATTACTATATGTTTTTGTTGTACCAAATCTACCAAAATTCTAATCTCTATCAGCAAGCTAACCTCAGATTTTCCAGTAGATGTGGTTTTTTCTAATGATTCATTATTCATTTAGAACTACAAAACCGAAGCTATAGTAGCAAGAGGATGAAGTGATTGTGGCTTGTATGTTTTGGGGCGTAGGCAGTCTGCTTTTCATACTCAATTACGGTCATCATCTTTACGTGCTGCCTTTGCATTGTGGTATTCTAGACTAGAACATGTTTTGCATGAGTCAATTTCTTTACTCAATAAGTCGGGTCATTTATTTGTAACTTCTTGCTTGCCGAAACCTACTTTATGTACTTCCCGTCAAAAGGAAAAAATTTCTAAACTTCCATTTATGTTGAATGAAAACGTGCCTCTGCTATTCTTGAACTTATACATTGTGATCTTTTGGGGCCTTCTCCAGTTACATCTTCTACAAATTTAAGATATTATGTTATTTTTATTTACGAGTTCACTAGACTTACTTGGTTTTATCCACTTAAATGAAAATTTGGTTTCTTCTCCACTTTATGCGATTTCACTTAATTTGTGGAGAATCAGTTTGCAACCTCTATAATGAAATTTCAGAGCGACGATGGCACAAAATTTGTTAACCTGTGAGTACGGGATTTCTTTCGTCAGAAAGGATTCATCACCTTATTTATTGTCCCTACACTCCAGCTCAAAACAGTCGGCAGAACGGAAGCATCGTCATATTACAAAAACAGGATTGGCGATGCTCTTTAACTCTCGGTTACCCTCTACAATGTGGGTCGAGGCTTTTGGCATGGCTGCTGTTAGTCCCTGATCAGAGTCGTTGTTAAAAGCAACGGAAGACTACTTAACAAATGCAGCGGAATGATTCAAGTTATCTTGCACTTAGTTTCTTTTCAAATATTTAGCTTAAGGTTGGAGTTAATATTGATTCAGATATACACTAGCAACTTGAGGTTGCAAGGTTTTAAATCAACAGCAAAAACAATAAAACAGTAATAGAGACACAAGATTTATAGTGGTTCGATCCTTAAGATCTACGTCCACTCATTAGTCGAACACTGAGAATTTCCACTAAAAAGATATCAAAGTACAAGGATTCGCCGAACACTTGTAGCAGATGGTGAGCTTTCGAGCCAGCCACTACAAAGCTATCCTCTGTTACTTTATCTTTCGGCAGCTACGGCTAAGTCAAGGGCGACACCTTCGTAAAACTTATCCTTGCTGCAATGGAAGCTTTTAAAGTTCTTTCCTGAACTCTCCTGGGGGATTCGGCAACAATCCGTCCTAGTCAATCTCTTTCAGAGATGTGACTGCTGGATGCTTCCTAGGATGGAAGTTATCCCAATGATTGATTCTTGAACAAAGTCAAGGAATCACTCTTGAATGCAGTGTTAGATATTCAATGTAAGACACTATTGTTGAGCGCTTTAGATTCTTCTTGTCTCGTGCTCTCAACTGACTACTTTCTCTTTGATTCGCTTGGAAAAGCTATCACTCAATAATTGTCTTTTTTGTGAGTTGTAGAAGCAGTAGTAGTAGTCGTCTCTTGTTTTGGACTTCTCTTTTTCCGTCCTTTTCCAAAAGTGCTTCTACTTTTTTCGTCCTTTCCGGCGTAGTACAGTGTTTTTCACCTACTTCGGGAAAGCTATTCATCCTTGGTTGTACCTTTTGTCAGAATGGTAGTCTTAGCAGATGTTGTTGGATATTTCCTTGCTTAGCATTCTTTCAGAGAATGCTGGGAGCAATCTGCTAACTCCTTAGACCTTTTGAATGCTGAGATCTTCTAGTAGTCTCTCTTTGTATCCAACTGTTAAGTCCTCCTAAGCAGTTGCGCATTGAGCACTTGAGTCTCGTTTCCTGATTGCTATAACTTCTAACAATCTGCTGAGTATTAGTGAATGTTGACCCCTTCAACATTATGCTATCTCTTCTTCTGACTGTTGAGCTAGTATTCCTAACTGACGTTTCGTTCAGCATATGACTACTAACATCTTAGCAGTCATTCTTCTCAGCACTTGACTGCTACCTTCTTAGCAGTCATTTCTGTCTGCTGATGTCTCTAGCTACCAACGTCTTCCCGACTGCTGAGAACACTCCTAGCATCCAGAGTCTTCCGAAGTTGCTTAGAATCCAATTTCATTCGTTTTAATTGCTGAATCCTTCAACAATCTTCCACAAGCACTTCTAATCTATTACAACTCGATAAATAGCCTAAACATGACATTGACAAATGAGTTGCTAGACTATACTAGACTTCAGCAATGATCCACCAAACTAACTAAGGCTTTGATTCAACAAAACATTTACAATTTGATCTAAAGGGAGATTTACAACATAAATCCAGGAATAATTTCCAACAGCTGTGTACACTATAAATCGTTTGCCATCTTCTATCCTAAAGGGTATGTCGCCTTTCGAGGCTCTTTATGTTGTATCTCCGAATTACAGTAACTTTCATCCCTTCGACTGCCATATGTTTCCTTATCTCAGGGATTATCTGATAATAAATTATCCTATCACAATCTACCATGCATATTCAATGGTTATTCCTCGTGACACAAGGGATTTTACTACCCATGTTCCTACTTCTCGCATCTATGTGACGTGTCATGCTCGCTTTGACGAGCTCCTATTTCCATTTGTTGAAAGCACGTCTCCTCCCGCCTTATCGCAGGTTGACATCATCACCTTTTGTGAGCCTTTGTAGCCTGCCTCGTCCATGCCTTATTCCAGCAACAATATTATTAATCCTCCGTGTGCTATATGTCCCTCTATATATGCTTCGCCCACCCTGCTCCTGTACATCTGGCCGATATTCCAGCAGATCCGCCTTCATTTATACCTCGCCCTACTCATCTGATGGTCACCGGAGAAAAAGCAGGAATTTTTAAACCACGCCACTGATGGAATTATATACTGAAATAATTATGATTGCTATATTATGTACAAGGGTTTTTGGTTAATATACTTAGAATCATGAATGTTGTATGTTCATCTCTTGTCTGAATTAACAAACATGTATCGCAAATGCTCTATCCTCTTATCTCGTCGATAGGAAGATCATAAAGTGTGTAGTAGATCACGGAAGATCATATGGATCACTTGACCTAGCGAGATATAAACAGTTACCACTTATCACAGCTGTGACAGTCTTAGGAAGACTATTGGTATAGGCGGCAACATGTGCGGTAATAAGCAGCTTATCTTGGTTGCTTGGTATGCTGGTGTCTACGGTACATATTGATAGGACCTAAGTTAAGACTGGATCATTTATCTCACATTAAAGAAATCTTGATGTCTTGATGCCTTGATGGAATCATAAATCTAAATGAAGGTACGGAAGTATACACAGACTTGTGTATCACTTTGGGATACTTTGGTGTAGAGTTCTAGTTGAACTTGCATATCTATATCTTGGGTTGTAGCAGTTTGTGTATGAATGTCTGCGACTGGAACTAGGTAACCATATCCAGTATAGGATGGTGACGTTCCCTGAGCAACTCAAAAGGTTGATTATAATAAAGTCCTGCATTTTGATTAAGTTCAAGCATAAGTGAAAAGGATTGAGTGGATTGACTTAGGAATAAAAGATGTTAATTAATTTTGGAGCTTGTCAGAGCTCAAATTAATTAATGAATGTCTATAACCTTAAAAATGGAGATTTTTTGAGCCAATGCAACCCGTTCCTCATAACGTGGTAGCAAAGAGGTAGGAAAAATATTGATTCTCTGGTGGCATGAATCAATATTAATTAATTAATTATATTATGGATTGAATATGAGAATTAATTAATTGATAAATCTTTTTTGCTATTTACATTATGGTCCTTGGTCTGGCCCATGAAAGCTCAAGTCCATCTGAGATCAGATTTTTCTCATAAATAGCCCTCATGTTCTCAAATCACACCACACCATAAGATTTCTGAGGTAGACCTTCAACTAATTTGTGTTCTGCAAGACGCCTGATTGAGTTGAAGTTGAGGCGGCTCAATTTTTTGTGTCAAAGCCAATTTGTTCCTTCTTGAGAGCTTGTTGCGACAAGGCAAGTGTCAGCTTGGCCACTCTCCCAATCTATGAAATAGAGATAGATCTCCTCTTCTGATTCCTTTTGAGTATGTTCTCCTTCGAGTCTTTTTCTTTGATATGGCACTCAACTTCAGCAAATGTCACCTCATAGCCATTTTTGATAAGTTGGTTAATACTCAGCAGATTGTAGTAAAGGTTGGTGACTAAGGACACGTTCTTGATAGTGATTTCGTTGTACTCCACGCATCCTTTTCTGATCACTCGACCCTTTGAATCATTACCAATCACCACTGGTGGTCCTCTCGCCATTTCCAATTTGGTGAGCAGTTCTCGTTCTCCCGTCATCTGGAGCTAATTTGGATGTTCCTGTACCTGCATCACAAAGGAAGTTGGACTCTGGGCACCCGATTTTCTACGGGCCCTGTAGTGTAGGTCTTTCAGATCCACCCTTTTAGAATCCAAACTTTCTTCACCCTGATCTGTGATGATTTCACAACTACCTTACTCTTCCTTCGGTAATAATGTATGTTATTTGGATGCAATGCAGAAGGAATCGTGGGTGTGTGCAAACTCTTTATGGAAACTGAGTTCCTATAATAATCTCATAATCCTAGTCCTATATGTGAAGTCTTCCTAGACCTTAAAAATGAAACTTGGTTGGGCTTAGACCTCAATTAAGTGTTCCTCCCACTAGGATGAATCCTTTTCTCATAAGAATTATGATTAAAGGACCCGGATTTCTGAAATCTAGACGTAAAACTGACTTTTTCGCAAATCCAGTTTCAGTTGTTGAAATTGGTTTCCTCGTAGTTGGAACATACTGCTTCACCAATTTCTTAGGCATGTTTGGCTTCCTCTCAGGTTGATTCAGTTTAGAAACTGAATTCTTTTCAATTTGGGAACTAAATTTTTCCCTTTACCTTGATCGGGCAAACTGGGGTTTTGAGCTACTCTTTTGCCTAACAACTTAACTTCGAAACTAGAGTTTCCTCTAAAATGATGATCTTTAAGTTTTCCAGTTTCTGAAGTAGAAGCATGATTGCTCGAAATATTTTCAGTAAAACTGATCCCTGACTTGTCAGTCAGATCTCTTTGAGTTTTTAATGTCTCCTAAGTTTTACTAGCGCTCGAATAAAGTGAGCAAATAAGTTTTTAATCGCAAGCAACCTTGAGTTTTAAAGAATCACATTCCTCAGAAAAATTTTGGAAGTTTTTAAGTGGGAGGGAATGTTCTTCTTTTAAATTTTGTCAGTTCCTCACTGAGTGACCTAGATCTTTCAATATCATTGGTCAAATTAGAAACTTGAAGTTTCAGTGAGGAGTTTTCACTGACTAAAATATCTTTCAATTCATGGAATTTAGCAAAATCTTTTGAAAGATCTTTGAGTGAAACATCATCTGAATCTGAGCAAATTGATTAAGAGTCCTTGAGAATGCGTGCAGAAGAAATGAAAATTGGGTTAGAATTAGTTACCAATTTTTCAGTTTGCAGTTCTTCAGTTTCTGCATCTGAATGCAGCCATAAAAACCAAGAGGGCTTCCTCTTCCGACTCGTCATCCGATGTATAGTAACCATCATCGTTGTCGGGAATGTCTGGAACTTTAATTCTGGAGAGCATGGCCATTGCAGCGGCTTTGGAAGCTCTATTCTCGAACACCTTTTTTAGCCTTTCTCTCTCCTCTTTAGAAACAAGAGGGCAATCGTACTTGAGGTGATTTGGAGAGTTGCACTCAAAGCAAGCTTTAGGTGCTCTTTCAATTTGATCACCTCCATGAGAACTTTGAGTTTTTTGCTTTAGCTTTCTCGATTAGCATGGCCAGTTTCTGCATTTGCTCATCGAGCTTTGCAACTGAAGTCTCTTCTTCCTTCTTGTAGGAATATGAGGTTGTAGGAGCCTCATTTGTTGCAGAAGTCTGACCACTCGGTCTCTCAGATTGATATGGCTTCTTGGGTCTTCTCTGGAAATCTCTCTTCACAAAGAAAGTCATATCCTCAGCATTAGAAGTTGGTGATCATGTTGTCCGAACATCTTCATTCTTGTTGAACATCTGGATGTCCTATTTGTGTGCTTGTTGTTGGGCGAAGACATCCTTGGTGGTCATTTTTGATAAGTCCTTATCTTTTTAGCTTGTGGTTTTAACAAATCAATCCTCCTTGGGCATCTTCAAGATAATTTTGGCATTGAGGTCAACAACTGTGTACTCTCTCCTAAGTTTTTCCAGCTCGCAGACGATTGCGTTGAATCTGGCTTCCATTGATTTGATGTTTTCTCCAGGATGCATATGGAAGGATTCATATTTATCAACGCAGATTTGCATCTTATTGCGTTTCATTTGATCTGTCTCCTCGCAAAGAGTGCTAAAGAAATCCCATACTTATTTAGCATTGTCGTATTCGAGGGACTTTTCAACCAAAGCTTCTGGTAAGGATGCTAAGACCAGCTCGTGGGCCATCGGTTCCTCTGAGCTGGACATTAAGTTTGGTAATCTTCAGAGGTCCGTTTTCTATCACCTCAGCCATCTCTGGGTGGATATTCTTCAGCATAATGAGCAATCTCTTCTTCCACATATTGTACTTCTCAGCAGAGTACTTGGGAAGCTTTGTATATTCATAATCTTGATACCTGACCTAAAAACACGTAAACAAATGCAAGGAAATAGGGATCCAGTTCTAAGCAACTCAACAACGACCAGCCTTTAAGGACTGACTGACACTGATAACACTTGTTGGTCCCGAAATCAGAGTTGTGTCGTATGCAGTGGAAGTATTAAATTGGTATGCACTTCTGAAAAATGAAAGTCAGTTTTTAGTTTTCAGTTTCCGAAACTTAGTTTAGCTCAAGGTAAATTTTAAGTTTCAGTTTCAAGTATACACTCCAATATTTAGAAAGTATTGAAGGTTTCAAATAAGTATGAAAACTTAAAATGCAGAAACTTAAATATAGCAATAAACTGACACATGATATTTTATAGTGATTTGGAGCCTCTAGTCCTACGTCCACTATTCAAAATTTAATCCAGAATTCACTAAGTAACATATTAAAAACTCCACACGAACGGATTTGAACCCCAATAAATTTATTAGAAAAAAGAAATTAAACTATGTCAAGAACAGGTTGTAATATTATCTGCATAAAAATTGTTTATTTTTTATAAAAGAAAAGAAAAAAAAGTAAGGTCATGGTTTGATGGGTCTGGTTAATTATTGTACCACATGAAATAGACATTTCAACCATTTTAGACCCACAAATTCGATATTCAGCCATTTTTTTATTTATTTAATTAATGATGATCAGATTGAAGTTATGGGTTGCTTTCATTTTCGTAGACGTGTTTAGATGTAATGAAATATATGTTAATTACATAATTGCTCTAAATTATAGTGTTATTGAATGGACAAATTAAAATATTTATGAAAGACAATGCTGAAGATAATTTAAAGTTAGAGACAATTCTACGAGAGAGTAGCAGCTTTTATAATTACATAATTAACTATTTAATTGATGATTGAAAGTTTCTCGTGTCTATTTTCACAATTAATTTGTAGGTCAATGCACCTGTAAACTTGGTCCATGCGTGACAACTTTGATGCATAAAATTTAATTAATAATATCTCTAAATGTGTTGCACAAGAAAGCCACGTCGAACTATTATTATATAGCACAATATCAAAAATATCAAAATTATAAGATATCCAGCTAACATTCTTAATCAATAAATTATTAGATTTGATATCAAAGTGTAGGATCCATAAATTTATAATTGTAAAATATAAATAAAATTAAATTGGAGTATATTATATAAAGATAAATATAAATATAAATAATATATATATATATATATATATATATATATAATTTGATAATAACAAAATAAAATTTTGGGGTACAAGTGTACCCAAATTATAATATGCATCCGCCTCTGAAGTGTAGTGATTAAAGTTTTGCTTATTACTAATTGGTCATGGATTTAATAATAGGAAGATACACCTCCTCCATATTTAAATTATGTATAAAATTTCCAAAAATGAAAAATAAAAAATTCTTGGACTCAAAGAAAAATATTATAGTCTAACCATATTCTTTATCTCTCATCACTAAGTAGAAAATCTAAAATCAAATTATCTCAATTCCAATTTAATATTATAATTTAATTTAATTTTTTTTAAAGTTACTTGACCCTAATTGTTCTAGTACGTGGAAAGTGAACCAAGCTAATTTATTCATTACTCGACCACAACTATGTTTTAAAATATCAATAAAAACAAAGACATTATTTTGTCAAATTTAATTAGGTCAAATCTGTTAAAAATATTGTCTATTAATCAAATATATCCTAAGCATTTGTGAGTAAAGAATGAAAGAGCAAATCATACGGTCCAGTCCTCACTATGTTATGAATACATTTATGGAGATTACTTTGAGCTTTACTCTTTGTATTATATAGTCTAGGACTCCCAAGATATAAATAATTTTGTATACTCCCTCCGTCCCATGTGAATTGTCACATGAAATTTGGCACAATAATCAATGTAGTTTGAATAGATAAAATTAATATTTTATTATTGAGTGTAAATTAACTTTCCATTTTAACTAAGGGAACAATTAAAAGAGACAGGTGAAAAAGGAAAAAGGAAAGAGGGAAAATTAAAGTGGGACAAAAGGAATATATAATACAATAATTCAAGGCAAAAACAAATGAATTTACTAGTGATATCTGTTATAATCTAAAGGTATCCCTTTTTAAATTATAAGAATCGGAAACTCCACCGGGCACACATACCACTACTCTTTGGCTTGCTGCAATTAAAAGCCAAGGCGCAAGCTTGCAAGAATATCAAATGCAAAGCTCTGCACCTCATTCTATATGCTCTCATCCATTATAGACAAGAGCCAAATAGAAGACAATTTTGCTGCACCCGAGATGGGAGTGGAGGACCGCTATACCCACAGCCACTGGCGGATTTATCTTATATTGGTGGCATCAACCAGAAGATTTATTTTTCCTTTTTAAGACCAAAAATAACAGCATTCATGTTGTCATACACATCAAAATTTTTAAATAAAAATAAATAATAAATTCCTTCATTTTGGAAAAATTTGGTATGTGTGAGTCCGACATGTATTACTTTTTTATTCTTTAATCATATAATAATTAAATAATGATATTTGTCACTCTTCTATTGGTCCCTTAATTTTATATAAATATATTACTAAAATCATTATATCTTTTAAATAATAAAATATAAATAAATAAAATATATACTAAAATTTATAATTTTTTATTCTCTACAAATAGAGACTAATATTGATATAATTTTTTATTTTTAAATTAATATATATATATATACATATATATATATATATAGGAAATATATATAGTATTCTCTACCAAAATTGTAATATTTATAGATGGCATCTTTAAAAATATATATATAGGAAATATATTATTCTATAATTATATTGTTTTCATGTCTTCTCACATTTAAAATGTACTGTTTGTAGTAATAAAATATTTGTTAAATTTTGATAAGGTATTTATATATTTTGTTTGTTAAATTGTATTTCTATTATTGTCGTATTTATGTAATGTAATTGTATTTCAAGTACTTGTGTTGTTTTATGCAATGTAATTTTATTTCCTAGTAATATATTTTATGTAATCTATTTCAATTTTATTTTAATAATCGTTTAATAAGTTATAGATATTTTAAATTGCTTGTTTTATTTTTACTGAAAATAAATAAATGAATTCCAATAAAATAATTGTATATATATATATATATGATTGGGGGTGGTTTGGTCGTCATAGATAAAAATTAACAAAATATTGTGATTAGATTGGAGTGATGTGGAAGTGAAAAAAATTAATAAAATATTAAAAAAGTTGGGTGGTTGGGTGGTCAAGCCCATTACTGATAAATCTTAATAGTAATAAAATTTAATATTTTAATAAAATAATATTCTTCATGCATGATCCGAAGAAGAGACTGAAAAAAATACGAGAACTGATAACAAAGAAAACTGATTTTTTTTTTCGTGTTAATCAGAAACTTTTAGAGTTATTTAAAATATTGAGATTAATTTTAGTGTGAGATCCTTTATACAAGTTTATCGTTATTATTTGCCAATTTTTTGTTACTTAAATCAGTACTCCTAGTGAAAATTTCTGTATCCGTCCAATGACCACGGATTAGCCCTACGAAAAGTCATCATTCCCATGTCCAGCTCAAAAGGGAAATAAATGAATGTAGCTGGAAATTTGTCGTGATATTTTGGTAGGGTAAGGGTTAATAATGAAGTGGGCATAGTAATATGAACATGTGAAAGAAGTTAGAATTAAAGAAGAATTGAAAAGATATAGGGAAGAAAGAGAGAACATGAATCACATGGGATAAGGTTTGGTATGGGATTTGCTGGAGAGTAGGGCATACTACCACAAGTGTCAAATCCAACACACCATTTCCATCGATGACTCGTGGAATTAAAATAGTTTTAATTACGTGACATCGTTGCTAGAATATCTATTATTCTTTTTTTTTATATATATATATAATTCTAGGCTTATTCTTATATGGAGAGGAATAATTATTAGGGTTTTCCACACACCGTAAATGACTTTATTAATGAGTATAAATAGAGTACAAAAGATATGCAAATATGTAAAAGATATGAAAATACAAGAAACCCTAGATACTAGAATATCTAAGATAATATTCTATCATCCCCCCTCAAGCGATGGAGTCGAAATGGAGGAGACGCGAAGCTTGCGACGAAAGAACTCAAATAGCGGACGAGGGAGTGCCTTGGTGAAGACGTCAGCTATCTGATGTTCCGTTGGGACGTGTTCAGTGCATAGTTTCCCGTCCTGAACGAGCTCTCTGACGAAATGATAATCTATGTCGATGTGTTTGGCGCGCTTATGGGCAACTGGATTCTGCGTCAGGAATATAGAGCTTTTATTGTCACAAAGTAGCCTCGGAGGGCCGTGTAGTGGGACGTGAAGTTCTCGAAGTAGCGAAGTGATCCAAATGACCTCGGCGGCTGTATTGGCCATGGCTCGATACTCAGATTCACAGCTTGATCGAGCCACGGTGGGTTGTTTCTTGGCACTCCAGGAGACTAGATTGCCAGCCAGGAAGATGGCATAGCCATATGTAGAGCGACGAGTCTCAATGCAACGTGCCCAGTCAGCGTCCGAATAAGCGGTGAGATCATAGGCGGCGTGGCGAGTAAAAAGAAGACCATGGGATAGAGTACCCTTCACATAACGCAAAATTCATTTTACAGCCTGGAAGTGCTCGATGGTCGGAGCCTGAAGAAACTGGCTAGCAACATTAACCGCGAAGGAGATGTCCGGACGGGTGATAGTAAGGTACTGAAGGGCTCCAACAAGCAAACGATAGTGAGTTATGTCAGCAAACGGTTCGCCAGAGTGGGGAAGCGAGATACCCGCCGGCAATGGTGTAGAAATGGGGCGTGAATCAAGGAGCTCAGCTCGTGTGAGAATGTCGCGGGCATATTTGGCCTGTGACAGAAGTAAACCTTCGGCCATGTATGTGACTTCCAAGCCTAAGAAATAACTGAGACGGCCCATATCCTTGATGGCAAATTCAGAGTGCATGCGGGCTATAAATAGCGAGATGTGATGCGAGCTGTTGCCGGTGAGAATGATGTCGTCGACATAGACGAGGAGATAAAGTAGAGTGGTCCCGTTAGAGTAAATGAACAAGGACGTGTCGGCTTTGCTGCAGATGAAACCCGAGGATAGGAGAAAGGAACTGAGGCGTTGAAACCAGGCACGGGGAGCTTGCTTGAGCCCATAAAGTGCCTTTTTTAGGCGACAGACATGAGTGGGGAAGCGTGGATCAGCAAATCCCGGTGGTTGATCCATATAAACGGGCGACGAAAGTACGCCGTTGAGAAATGCATTTTTGACGTCTAGCTGGTGCAAAGTCCAGCCAGAGGCGACTGCAAGGGAGAGAACAATACGAACAGTAGAGGCCTTGACAACATGACTAAATGTGTGCGAGAAGTCAAGTCCCGGTATCTGAGAAAAGCCTTGTGCAACAAGGCGGGCTTTGTGACGCTCAATAGTGCCGTCCGATTTAAACTTTTTCTGGAAAACCCACTTGGAACCAACAATATTAGTGTTGGGAGGCCGCGGCACTAGATCCCAAGTATGGTTCTTTTGTAAAGCTTCAATTTCTTCGGACATGGCGTCGAGCCAAACTGCATGCTTAGCCGCCGACTTGTATCCCTTCGGTTCAGAGCAAGTGACGAGAGTTGTATGGAGATTTGTGGCAGCATAATAAGCGAGGTGACGCGGTTTGAAGATTCCAGCGCGAGCTCGTGTAACCATATGATGGCCAGGCGGGGCAGGAGGCGGATCTCGCTGCTCTGAAGGTGGAGAAGGCTCGGGCGAAGGCGGCGGAGCAGGAGCAGGCGCGTGATGATCCGGGCATAGAGTACAAGGACGAGTAACAGCCGACGAAGGAGACTGCACCGGTGTAGGCAATGCAGGCGCCGAGAAAACCATAGCGGCGGCTGCAGGTGGCTCAATAAACCCGGAGATATCGAGTTGAGAGAGAGGGGCTGCACTCGAGCCGGAAGCTAGCGGGAAGTGAAGCTCATCAAAACGGGCATTGCATGTAGTATAAATACGGCTCGTAGACGGATCATAACAACGGAAGCCCTTGTGACTAGAGGAATAGCCGATGAATATACACGGGATACTGCGGGGAGAAAACTTGTGCGCTGCATAATCACGAAGACACGGATAAACTCGACAGCCAAAGGGATGGAATAAACCATAATTCGGATGCACGCCAAATAGGGTCTGAAAGGGCGACGATCCGTGAAGAATAAAGGAAGGCAGTCTGTTTTTAATAAATGTTGCTGTAGAAAATGATTCAACCCACATGGTGAGCAGTAGGCGAGATTGGAAAAGCAAAGCTAATCCTGTCTCGGTGATGTGGCGATGTTTGTGTTCGGCACGGCCATTTTGAGAAGGGGTGTACGGGCAAGATTGAAGATGTTGAATGCCTTTTGTTGAAAAGAATTCCTGAACCGCCCTGTTTGTAAATTCAGTACCCCCATCGCTTTGAAAAACCTTTATTGATCGTGAGAATTGATTCTCAACCAACGTCGCAAATTTCTGCAAAACTGAGAAGAAATCCGATTTCCTAACCAATGGAAATAGCCAAGTGAAGCGACTGTAATCATCTACAAAAATCACATAATACCGAAAATTTGCAGCAAAAGTAATGGGAGCAGGTCCCCATAAATCACAATGTATCTTATCCAAAACATGTGCGGAACGCTTTTCATTTAATGTAAAAGGAAGACGCGAACTTTTAGCAACTTGACAGGACGAACAAAGACTCGGTTTAGGCAAACAGGAGGTTACATTGATAAGACCTTGTTTGCAAAGTAAGGAAATTGAATTAAATGAAACATGACCCGAACGACTATGCCACAACTCAAACGAAGCACGTAAAGAATGATCCTTCAGTTGCGAGATGAAAGCGGGCTGCGCGCGATCAAGAACATAGAGCCCTGCATTACGGCGACCTCGTGCGAGAAATTCCTTTGTGTGCCGATTCTGAACAGTAAAAGATTGATCAGAAAATAAAATATCGACTGGATAATCGGACGTGAGCTTGCTAACAGAGAGCAAGTTCTTTGTAAGAGAAGGCACCACAAGAACATCCAATAAATCAACAGAGTTAGGCAAGCGAGAAAAACCAATATGCAATATATCAAGAGATGCACCGTTACCAACAACGACCCGATCAGAGCCGGAATACGGCTGAGAAGAGTCGAGAATATCGGCATCAGGAGTCATGTGAGCAGAGGCACCGGTATCCAAAAACCAATCAGACGCATTGGAGGAGGAAACGGAGCAGTTAGCATTGAAAGCCTCGGCAAGATTTGCGCTGGGTGAGCGAGAGTAACGATCAGGACAGGCGTCCGCATAGTGCCCATCCCGGCGACATATTTGACAATGTGGTTTCCTGCGCTGATTTGAACGGTTGTTACCACGACGATTGTTCTGATTATTGCCGGAAGATTTTCCAGAGTTGCCGCGGTTGGAAGAGCCCGACGTCGAGGGTTGACGATTGCCATAAAACGCGACGGGAGTGGCGGGATTGCCCTCCATGGAATCCTGAAACATGGAGAAACTCTCGGCTTTGGAGAGTAAGTCGCGAAAGGATGGCAGCGCAGTGAGTGCCATTTGTGCGACGGCAAAGGAGGAGAACTGGGGGCCGAGACCGCGGAGGAACCAGTGCGCCTTATCAGTGTCATCCACCGGACGACCCATGGCAGCCAATTGATCGCAAAGCGCTTTGAATTCTCGTCCATAATCAGCAACTGAGCGAGTACCGCGCTTTATCAATTGCAAATCATCTTTGAGTCGAAGCTCTCTTGCCTTCGACTTGTTGCTGAAGGCGGCATTGAGAGTCATCCAAACTGAGCGAGCAGTCGTGCAGCCGATGACTTCCGCCATTGCTTCTTCGGATAAAGTGGAGAGAAGCAAACTGAGTAACCGCTGATCCTGGAGATGCCAAGCGGTGTAGGCGGGGTTGGAGGAAACCTAGCCGGTAGGAGAAGCGAGGGCAGTCGGGGGCGCCGGTAAGGAACCATCAACATATTTAAAGAGATCCTGACATGTGAGAAGGGGAATAAGCTGCGAGCGCCAGAGGAGAAAATTGGACGACGATAATTTGATCGTGATCATGTGCACGAGCGTGGACAGCGGCAGCGGGTCGTCGGGGGCCATGGCGCGAGCTATAGAGATGGGAGGGAGAGAGGAGGCGTGAGGGAGAAAGGATTAGGGTTTAGGATCGAAGTTAGATGGCTGATACCATATTAGGGTTTTCCACACACCGTAAATGACTTTATTAATGAGTATAAATTGAGTACAAAAGATATGCAAATATGTAAAAGATATGAAAATACAAGAAACCCTAGATACTAGAATATCTAAGATAATATTCTATCAATAATGATGTTGGGAAATTATTCCTAAAATCTCCCTTAGGATTTATTTGTAAAA
>JAPKLW010000337.1:6298-52890 GCA_026898455.1 Plectranthus barbatus | reverse complement strand
GACTTACAATCGCTCTACTCACTTTACTCATTCACGAACGCTCAAGCTAGAGATTCCTTTGACAAAGTGAACTTTGAAAGTAGTCAGTTGAGAGCTGTACAAAGTCTATCTAAAAGCTCCCAACAACCAGAAGTGTCACTCATTGAAGTACTGACACTCCATTGAAGATATTCTTGATTGCATTCAAGGATATTTCAATCATTGAGATTTCTTTCTTTTAGAAAAGAATCTAACAGTCGAACACCTGAAAAGGTCAAGACAAGAACGGGCGTCTAGCCATACTCAAGCAAAATCAGGAAGTGTCTATTTCCTCCATATCAGGCAAGGCAGGAGTTTCGAAGGTGTGCCCTTGACCCCCAGTCAAACCTTACCAGAAAGGTGCAGACTCACGGAGGATAGCTGTCAAGTAGCCAGGCCGAAAGCTCACTGCCTACTTAACTGGAAAGGCGATTCCTTGTAATCTGTATACTTTTCTAGTGAAATTCTTAGCGTTTCGGCTAAGGAGTGGACGTAGATCTATTTGATCGAACCACTATAAATCTTGTGTGCATTTATTGTTTTATTAGTTTACTGTTCAAAGATCGATTTAAAACCTAGCAACGGAGTTGCTAGTGTATATCTGAACACAAACTTAAGTCATAACTTGAGCTAACTAACTTTTGGAAAATAATATTAAGTGCAAGAGACGTAAAACATATTCCGCTGCATTTCGTGTTAAGTTATCAACACGACGACTCTGATATTTCGGGACCAACAAATGATGAGTAGAATCCCAACAACTATGCATATCTTTGACAAATCAAATAATTTGATGCTAAAAATAAAAGAAAATTATGGTTGTAAAGAAAGCTTATATATACTAGTGTTTACTTGGTTTAGTTACGCAATTTAATTAACTATATTTGTTTGTGGATTTTAAACTTTTGATTTCTATCATTTCAGAACGTCGCGATTGCCGTATTCTCCATCCGTCTATGCCAATTGATATGTTTCTTTTCGGCACGAAAATTATGAATTGTGAGTGTAGAGTGAGTTAGTGGATTAATATTTTATTGTTGAGTGTGAAAAAGTCATTTATTTTAAAAATGTGACAATTTGGTTGGGATGCCCAATTTGGTAAGTGTGCCAATTGGAGTGGGACGGAGGAAGTATTTTATTTTTATATTATCAAAATATTATCCACAAAATTATATACTTGTATATCTATATAATATAATAAAAGAGTTCCAGAATTTTTCCTCCAAATTTTTTGAGAAGCGTGTCCATATAAAAATATTAAATAAATTCATTACTATTTTGCAATTATTAGTTTATTTATTGTAAAACAATCACATTTCCAATCACCAAATCTTTTTTTTATTGTGTTCATCTACCTATGTTCTAGATTTAAAAAAAAAAACTAAAATTCTTTTTTACACGCAAATTGAAGTTCTAAATATTATAAAGTTTTGAGTTTATAAACTTTCATTAAAAGTGTGCATTTTGGACAATATAGAATATATTTAAGCTAAAAATATTCTAAAATTATACTCCCTCCGTCCCTTATAAGGAGTCATTTTTCTTTTCGGCACGGAGATTAAGAGTTGTGAGTGTAGTGAAATTAATATTTTATTGATGAGTGTGAAAAAGTTTGTCATTTTAGGAAAATGTGACTAATTTATGGACAAACAAAAATGGGAAATGAGACTACTTCAACGGGACAGAGGTAGTATTAATTAATATGTGCAAAAAAAATATATGATATTAATGCAATCTAAAATATATTATCTTTTACTTGATGTTTTAAGATGAATATAATTTAAATATAAATATATCTTTATTGTGTATTATTTATATATTTTTAAAAATATTAAAATACTTTCTTATTATATGTAAAATAGATATAATACTAAGTGTATTTGAATAATTCCTCAAAAAAAGTGTATTTGAATAAAATACAAATTCAAAAATAATTATATTCTATTATATTAAAATTTAAATATAAATATAAACATTATTTCCGTGCAACGCACGGATGTAATTCTAGTACCAGAGAAAAGACATCCCAGATATAAATGTAAACATTATTTCCGTGCAACGCACGGATGTAATTCTAGTGCCAGAGAAAAGACATCCCAGCAATCTAAAGACAAATTATAATAGGGATAGATGGACTTTCAGTTTGCCAGACACTTGGAATAGTTCGTTGCTATACTATGGGACATGAAATCACTATCCACATACTAATTTCTTGTATATATATATATATATATATATATTAGTAACTATTCAATTTTATTTACGTAATTGTATATATAGTTATAGTAATATTACTTAGCTTTATCTTTATGTGTTGAGTAAATCGAATATTTAATATCTTACTTTAAAATTATCAAAATATTATCCACAAAATCATATACTTGCATAGATTTTTTTGTAGTAACTATTCAAAAATATATTCACATTTAATTTATCTGATTATATATATAAATTAGTAAAATTAAAAGAAATTAAAGAAAGCCTACAAAAAATCTGAATTCAATTAGAAAAATTAGCCCCTAAAAAGTTGCAACTTGCACGTAATATTTAAGGAAATTGTAAATAAAATAAATGAGTGAAAATATAATCTAAACGAAGGTGATACAAATAATATTTCTTGAAATCTTTATTGTTGTATAAATATATATCATAATATAATAAATAGTAAATAAGATAAACTTAAGATAAAAATTAAATTAAATTAATAATAATGTTATATTTCCTAGAGAAAAATTGTAATCACTGTTAATTTTTCTTATTTAATATATTAAGTAGATTAATAATATCGCTTTCAAAAACATTTGATAATATCCAGTGGGAGTTGGGAGGAAATAAAAGGTGTACGAGGGGTATAAACGTCTTAAAAGAAAAATAAAACGCAAAAGACGCTGTCAGCCCCTGAGCAGAAGAAGCGAGGGAAAATTAAAACAGCAAAATCAATCGTCTCCATCGACAAATCGACAACTGAAACTCCATTTTTATTCAACACTGAAACTGAAAACAGAGATTCTTGCTCGATTCCTCCACCAAATCATACCACAGCTCTCCAATTCCATTAATCTTTCCGAAAAAATCAAACTTAGGAACTGAAATAAGAAGACGACAATGGCGACAATCAGAGTTCCGGAAGTGGTGCCATCTCCAGCTGAAGACTGCAAAGCACTCGACAAAGCTTTCAAGGGTACTCTTATCCTCCCATATTTTTAGGAATTCACCCACGCTGATTTGATGCGAACATCTCTTGATTTGATAGCAGAATGCATGTGTTTATTTATGGTGAAGAAGTTATTATGGTTTAGGTGATTGTTGTTTGGTTTTAGGGCTGGGAACCGACGAGAAGGCCATAATTCGGATTCTAGGGCGCAGAAACGCAGCTCAGAGAAAAATCATCCGAGACACTTTCCACCAGATTTACAAAAAATCCCTCATCGATTGCCTCGTCTCCGAGTTGTCCGGTGATTTTGGGGTACCCCTCTCCCTCTCCTTCTCTCTCTCTTATTAATTCACATAGTTTTGGTCATGATTTGCTTACAAATGGTAGAAAGCGGTGATATTGTGGACATACGATCCACCGGAGAGAGATGCGAGGCTAGCAAACGAAGCATTGAAATCGAGGAAGAAAAGCATAACACAGCTACAAGTGATAGTAGAGATTTCCTGTGCTACATCGCCTCATCATCTGGTTGCTGTTAGACAAGCATATTGTTCGCTCTTCGACCGTTCGCTCGAAGAAGATATTATATCAAATGTCCCTCTTCCCCTCCAAAAGGTATAATAAAAACTTGTATGAGACAGTTTCGCGTGAGCATGAAGGATTATTTACGGGCATTTGAATGCTGGACAGATCTTGGTGAGCTTAGTGAGTTCCTACAGGTACGATAAGGAAGTGGTGGATTCCTCTTTAGCCAATATGGAGGCAGCTAAACTACACGAGGCCATTAAAGCGAAGAAATTGGACGATGATGAGCTCTTGAGGATACTGAGTTTCAGGAATACATTTCAGCTCAAGAAAACCTTCCAGCTCTACAAGGATAACTATGGGACATCCATAGACAAGGTAGCTTCTCCTTCTACTGTCAAATGTTATAAGCAATAAGTTTTTATCCGGATCGATCTCCGATAGAGATTTTTGACTTCTGCAGGATATTTTGGCTTGTGGTAAGGGAATTCTGGAATCAGTCATGAAAGTGGTCATTTGGTGCTTAGACTCCCCTGAGAAACACTTTGCTGAGGTAATTTGAGTTGAAAGGTGTCTTTTAAGTTATGAATGAAGTGTAACCCTTTTCCTGTAATGCTTCGGACATTCCAGGTTGTAAGAGCTGCAATTGTGGGACTGGGGACGGACGAAGACTCGCTGACTAGAGCCATCTTAGCGCGAGCTGAGATTGATATGATGAAGGTCAGAGGTGAATATTTCAATGCCAACAAATCTAGTCTGGACAATGCTGTTATTGGAGACACATCTGGGGACTACAAGGACTTCCTCATGACTTTGCTTGGAGCAAACATCTGATCTTTTTTTTTTTTTTTTTCCCCTTTCCTTTCTTAAGGTTTGATTGATTGGTGTGAGATTTGTGCAATTAGATTCTCTGCATATAAATTTATAGTTTGATTGTAAAATGAATAAAGCAGAAAAGGTCATGAGGAAATTAGCATGTTTTGAGACTAGACGCCTTCGTCTAAAACCTCATTCCTTATGATATCAACTTATAAAGGCATTCAATCAGGCTACAAACTTCTACCAAATCAGTTTAGCATACAGAATTATTGAAGGGAAGTAAATCTAGGAGCTAGAAACTTCTGCATGATTCTCTATACAGTAAATAGACAGTTTCTAAAAACTCAATGAGAACTGTTGCAGCAGAAACACAATCAGGAGTGCGCGTGTAAACGAGCACGAAAGTGGAAACAGAAGGTGTTACTTGGAATTTATTAATGGCTCCAACGAACTTGGAACTCCATCTTCAAGATCCAGTGGGCGCAAACAGGGAGGGCTGTATGCCTCGATGGCATTTTGTAGATTGGGTTCCATCAAGTCTGTCTTTTCATCGAAGTCATCCCTATCCCTTGCGTCCTGTAAAGAACCTCAGTTTCAGAAGAGATGGACATTCAGTATCATAATTTCATCTGGACCAAAAAGATAAAAGTGCTTTTCTACCTTGACTGAGAACTGGTAAAATGTAGGAAGAAACCGGGCCTTGCAGTATTCGTTGAAGAACAAAGTGAGAACCAAGGAAGGTATCGTGAGAAAGGAAGCAGCAGGCTTTGATTTCAACCCAAACAGACCGATCATTGTAATCTGCATGATGATGATTGAAACGAGAATATAGTGATGGATGTATGGCCAATATTGACCACATGTTTCATAGGTAGTTATGTACACGTCTTGAATCTGCATGGTGGAACAAAAACCTGATCATTGGCATAATCAATATCCTACTCATTAACATCATAATTCTTGTTGGAAACGTCTGACAATGTGGAGGAATGGCATACTTTGAAAAAGAAGGGAAACAAATGTTCATTCAAACAATAAAAAGATGCTGATCGAAAAACTTGAAGATCTTGCATCTAATCAGATAATGAAATCTAAGAGCAGGACATATGAGACAGAAAGGACAACAATACAGAGAACCGAAAATATCCATCACGCCCAACACAATGTTGTGGTGAATGAAGCACATAGTTTGTACTTGAGGGAAGGAAACCAACCTGGTTTATGAATACAACATAGCCCAGGCAAAAATAGCCTACCAGAAATGGCAGGAGCAATGGTGATACGACTGCGTAGACCATGCCTATCAAGATGCAAAGTGAAACAAAAGGAATTGTTTGGTAATATGGTAGAGAGTTAAGATATGGCCGTGCCTTACTCCCACGGTCCCATATGTGTGACTTCATCACATCCCATATAAGCAATCCAGGCTGAAGAATTTCCAGAGAAAATCCTGATAGCCCATTTGTTAATATGTATGTCATGAAAAAATCAGCCTGAAACAAAAGTTGAGAGAATCATGTTATATATACATCTGCACCATAATATCTCTAGCAAAAGTTCTTCGCATTCAATACACCTTTCCAACCTAATCAATGAGAACCAATGACTGTAAATAGATAGATATAGGTTTCACACAAAAATCAACACGAGTAGAAAGTTTCATTTTACTTGAGCAGTAGCAGCAGTGGCAAGACGACCAGGGAAATCCTTAGGATTGCTGAAATATTCGCCAATCTGATCAAGTAATGATCCTGATAACAGGCTTAAGAAGAAAACATTTCCGACGAGAAAATAGAAAACCATATTGCATGCTTTTATATCCTTCCGACTCCTTGATATATAACCAGCTAATCTTGCCATTTCTATCATGGCAAATGGGACAATATAGACAAAGCCATTAAGAATGGCACTTGGAAGATAACCCGTTATGAAAGAGCTGAATCCAGGTCTGTAAGAGACAAACAGATAAGCAATGTTAGGTAACAGTTTAGCCGAACATGAATCAAAAAGTAGAGTTCAACAAGATAAATTAGTATTACATCAACTGCACAGCCATTGCAGGAGGAAACCATTTCTTCAGATGTTCGAATTTCGCTATTCCTTGAACAGCCGTAACAGGTACAGCAAAGAAGATTGTAAGTAGTGTTACTGCTACATATATCCCAAACTTGTACAGTGGCAAAAATCTGTATGAAGTTGACAAATTTTCCCATATTACATCTCTTGGTTCAGGAGCCATTTCAGTAACCCATAAGAAAGGGTCTGACATCTGCTGCGATTGAGCAGCTAAAGCAGCACCCCAACGTGATTTGAATGTGACAAAAGCAACAGGAAGTTCCTAGAAGGATGGAAAAAATATATTCAAGAAAGAATTTTTGCCATGAGTAGCAACGAAAGTGATCTTATACTAACATTCACTTGCTAAGCAGATTGTCACTCAGTATGCATTCTACCTTAGCTTGAAGTTGTTCTTTACTCTGTAGATGCAGTATTTTACGACCAAGTTCCTGGAGCTGTTCCTTTAGTTGTTCCACCTCTGTCTCACTTTTCAATGCGTTTGATTCAGGGATGTTTGTGCTTTGTTTTTTGGCTGCTGAATGATTCCTCAACTTCTCAATTTTTCTTCTAACAGATTTGGCTTTGTTCTGTAAATAGTTAACAAAAAATGCATTAAGAAAACTGACTTTTGGTACGGGTTAAAGTCAGTGAACCAAACCAGAAATGAATTCAATGAGTATGCTAGAGTAACCTTACAAATAATTTGTCAAGCTCCCTTCCATCATGTAAGATTTGATAAGACTGATATGTATGTGGATGATATTTTGAGAAAAAGTGTTCTACAGAACAATCACGAGCTTCATGTTCATCACATAGTGGAATTTCTCGAACCAAAACAGTGAACTGATTTGGCTCATGTCTCATGATATGCAGTTGCTGGATCCTCTTGACCAAAATATCTTCATATTCCTGGGATGCATGGATAGAAGAAACACATTAAACCTTCTTAACAGCTCATCCGGCACTATGAAAATCTATGTATTATTAAAATGTTGCCCAGAGTTTAGAAAATAGTTAACGCTCCATGGCCATTACAGTATCAAAGCATGAGCTTTGCTTATATTTTCAATGTACTAATAAGGTACAATGCTTTGAACGACAACAAAATCTGAAGATTATGGGAAAAAATCAAATAATTTGTGTTCAGGATCCTGAAGAAATGTACAAAAGTGGTTTTGTTAACGTTGTTGTGATATCCTAGGAATATCTAGGACTACAAAATGCTTCATGATTTAAACATGGCAGAAAAAACAGCAAACTGAAACTAGATTTTAAATCAGAAGTATCTGAGAAAATGGTACCTTATGTAGTAGGTATAATCCATAAAAAGAAATGAAGTATAAGCATGAGCAGTGCACCCACAGCCTGTATAACAATAGAAACTAAAATATACATCACCCACTCAATCAATGTGATTGAAAAAATGTAGTAAAACACACAGCTAATAGTAATAGGTATTAAAAAAACTTATGATTTTGGTAATAGAAATCAAGATCAAATCAACTTTAATCATGACGGCACAAACAGAAAAGCCAGTAGATTAATTAATCTACTGAAGATTACACGCAGATGACTAAGGTTCAGCAAAAGCCGGATATAGTAAGGAACTTACAACGAAATCATTAAAACACAACTACGAAATTAAGAAAATGTATAATCTAGAGGCATTAGAATTAAAGAATATAGAGATGTGGCATTGCTTACAACTCAGTTTTCAAAAGCTTACCAGTCAGAGCCTTCGCTAATGTTGGATATTGTGAAAGAATCCATGGAATGGGAATGTCCAGGTTGCTCTCCATTTCCAGCTATATAGTTAACAGGGACAAGTAGAAATAATCCAACCAAAGAGCACACCAGAAAGAAATTAATCCTGCAAACAGTTCTCGATATGAAGTAAAATTATCGGCACAGGGGACTAACGACAAAAAACATGTATTCATAACGCAACAATATGCTAAATTTCACGCTACAATTGTAGAATTGATTCTTGTTCCGCTACATATGACTCTAGAACTGAAATGTAGAATTGATTGTTGGAGATGGATATTGCAGTACTCTACATTTTCCTCTACAATTGCATAAACTGCTAGCACATATTTGATGAACTACTTTAATCGCGTATATCCCTACTTCCTAACTACAATGAATTACTATCTTCAGACATTTAACGAGAACAAGTTTCAATCGAAAGAACAAGTCATTAGACCTGCCGAAAAAGAAGAAAAAATAGCCTTCGTTTTTCAATTGAATTCTCGGTAACTCATACTTGGCGACTCATTATTATCTCATTAACATCGATAATATGCGCATTAAGATGATCATCATCAAATCAAAGTGAAAAAAATGGTTTGCCTAGTCCTAAAATCATATCCAACTTAATCAATGAATGCAATTGGAATACCATTTGATCAAAAGAGACCGAACAATTCCGAATGAATAGACGAAAACCTAATCGTTTGAAATTGAAAAGGGGGATTTTATTTTTACAAAGAGTAGTACCCGAACTTAAAGAGCCTGATGAAGATCAAGACATCAAGGCCGCAAGTGTCGAGAATCTCGTCCTCGGTGATGGAGAGAGCGACGCGGATCCAGTCAGGCGAGGGGATGAGGCGGCGGACGGTGAAGCGGGGGTGGAGGGAGACGGGACGGTGCTGGGAGAGGCGGCGGGCGAAGTAAATGGGAGCAGTGGAAGGCTGCTTCTGGAAAATGGAGAAAAGAGAGAGAATGAGGAGAGCGAAGCCAATGTTGATGGATGCGGAAACTAACAAGCTCTCTGCATTCATATCTGCATCTGCATCTGCATCTACCGATTTCTGGGTTTGGTTTTTGGGGGAAAATTGCAGATGGCGGAAACAAAACGTGGCCGACTCTCAAGGCGCCCACTTCACACAAGACGTTATTGCATGAAATTTGCATGCGTTTTTCTCTCCTACTGTAATAATTCTTTAAACTTATATTATTGGGGAGAAAAAACTTATATGGAGCACAAATGCTCACAATAAATTATAAATCTTGAACATAATTATAATTAACTTCACTACTAATTATATGACAACATTAGTATATAGACTTATTAAAAAGTATCTACATTAGATATTTGGAAATTTGTATTTACTAATTATACACCGCACGAATATATAATTAATTTTTATTTTATAATGTCAAAGTATAGTTATAACAATAAATATTTTTTGTGAGTTTTAAATTTTTGTTTACATATTTAACATTTATCATCAATATTATATTTTTAGTGTAATTGTACTATAAGTTATTATCTACACATCGAACGCATACATAAAATATAGAGCTTTAATTTATAATTTATAAACGGATCCAACTTTTAAAAAAAAAAAAAAATCAAATAAAATGTCATAGATTTGGGGAAAAAAATGGCAATATTATTATTCATGCATGTGAATTTTGGTGGGAACAACTATTTTGGCAACTACTCTTTAATATATAGATAGATAGATATGAGATAGATTTAACTATTTTTTTTAGACAAAATTCAATTTATTTATATCGTTTAATCATATTTTTAAATAATTAATGCATTTTTATTTAATTAATAATGTGTTTTATCCAATAAATGGATGTATTTAGCTTTTTCTATAATTAATGTACTTTTATTCAATAAATAATATATAAGTTTTTTTTTTATAATATGGATCTGGTAAAACTTGTCTCCCCATATAGTTATCTTAGATGGCATTGCAAATATTGTTCTTCAATAATAAAAATAATAATAAAAATAATAATAATAGTAATAATAATAATAATAATAATAATTTTCCAATAAAAGGAAATAAGATGCATTATAGAATTTGCATTATTTTTTTTAGTATTTACATGGATTTGAAATCAAGAAAATAAAAGACAATTTTTGTATGCACATCACTGCATTACGATTTTTAAATAATGCCTTTTATATAATAAAGTATTAAAAATATATGCATTGGTCTATTTATAGACAAAGCAAGGAAGGGTTTGATAAAAGAGTTGTTTAGAGATAATTCGGATTTTGCACTATTCGTTGGATCTCTAATCTGATGGAGATAGGTGTTTTTCCTGCTCCACAACACCTGCTCCATCCTGTAGTGTGTTAGAACGGCTCACCAGTCTGAGGAATCCTAAACTGGATATTTGAATTTCAGACTTTAAGGAATCTCATTTTCCTTAAGTCTGAGTCTTTGCGATTCTTCTGGCTTGTCTTCTTTATCTCTACTCGCGAGATGAAACTCGATTTGGTAAAATGGTGATTATCCAAGCTGGTGATATCTACCAGTTTATGTGAGTGGTAAGTTTCATGTTGAAATGGTCGTCAGTCTGCAAGTTCATGCTTGAGTTTGAGTCTCTTCTTGTCTTCACGATGATCAAACTGGTGATTTTGATTGCAAGCCCAGTTTATCTTTTTTGGGTTTTTTACAACTCGATAAACATCCTAAGTGGACATTACAAGTTTGTATCGACTAAGCTAATCTAGAGACACTTCCTAAGGTTGTTTCTATACATGTTTGACATATCAAAACATAAAAAGGTAAGAGATTTCTAACCTAAATTCTCAACTATGCACTATAATGAAAGTATTTTGGTATTGTAATGAAAGTAAACTATTGTTATAGTGCAGGACGAAATTTTAAGTATTAGTAAAATGACGAAATTACCCTATAATGCAGGTTTTTGGGGATATAATGATCAAGAATTATGGAGAGATCTTGAGCGTACATTCAGCAAAATCTATGACGACATTTGTTGGTCCCGGATATCAGGGTATACTTTGGCAGCGGAAAATACGTAAGTTCGTTTCTTGCACTCTGCTGGTTACACAGCTGACTGGGACCTTGTCAGCTAGTAAGTCAACTGGCAACTGAGTATTCAGCTGACTGGCAACTGGCTGGTCAGCTGATGACTCAGGACTTAGAAAATTTTAGAGTCGAGTTTGCACAGTTATAAACTGGTTTCAGTTATACTCCAGCACTTGGGTGCTGGGTTTTAAATCAGTAAGTAAATGCTGAAAGCAGTAAATAACAAGGATATTTTATAGTGGTTCGATCAACTGATCTACGTCCACTCTCCAGTCGAAGCACTGGAAATTCACTAAAAAGAGTAATCCGGTACAAGATTTCCTACGATCTATTTCCAGCTGGTAGATGCCTCGTCTACCAGTTCACTGGATCAACCGCTCCCGGTCCTTGTCCTTCTTCAACTCTTGTCAGATGGATGGAGTGCGAGCACGTCACTTCAACCTCCTCCTCCGACTGATTGGGTGTTGAGTTCTCCCAAGAACTTGACTCTTGCTGGCGGCAAAACTGCCCGTAATAACTCTGGAGCTGGCTGGCTCAAGAGCTGCTATGTTCTTCCTCGGAATGAGAAAGAACACCAAATGAGATCAATAACTCACAAGCTAGAAGCTTGGAGTCTCGTGTTCAAATGATTGACACACGGAGTAGCTTTAAGAAAAGCCTCGAAAGATTGCTTATACGCTGATATGAATGCGTTTGAGCTTTCGGTAGGTCAAGAGTGGCTAAGATTGGGCAAGAGTATTGAATGCTGTTGGATCTCACGTATTTATAGACGTGAGATTCAGATTCAAATACTAGCCGTTTGGACACATCCGGAAAAGTCTCTGTCCTCGCATGTCCTTCTGCAGGCGGCAGGTAGGAATTTCCGGAAAGCGCCATACCTTTGATCGCTTTATCTGACACAGATCTCTTTGTGTCAGAACGACTCTATTCGTCAGTACGAGGAATCGGAACTGGTGTCTTGAACTGATAGACTTTAAGGTATCCTCCTTAAAGTCATACTCTGTCAGTTAATTCCTCGACGAATCTTCTTTTTGTCTCTAAGTCTTCGGGAGAGCGAATCTTCAATTCTGCTGATAACCTCGGACTGGTAGATCATTCTGGTGATCTTGTGCTGGCAGTCTCTGCTGGTGACTTTCCTTAGCACAATCAAGGTCTACCAATTTGTCTGATGTTATCTCTTGGAATCTCCCGTGACTGGTGGCTTCACCGCTGGTGAATAGTATCAGCCAGAACACATATTCTGCTGGTAAGATCTCTCAGCCTCCTGCTGGTGAAATCTTCCCAACTGGTGAACAGTGACCAGTCAATAGCTCTACTCCATGCTGATGAACAGTATCAGCATGAGTCTTCGTCAGCCACTTGCTGGTGAGACTTCTCTCAACTGGTAAGCACATCTCATGCTGGTGAACAGTAGCCAGCATGAGTCTTGATCAGCTGCGACTTACAACTCAAAATACCTAAACAGGACTTTACATTTGAGATCTAGAGCTATCTAGAGACAAACTGACGCTGGTTGGACTTAGGATTTGATCCACCAAAACACTTAATCACCAAATCTAAGATCTAAGCTATCAGCTGGAGAAGGGAAACTTAGCCAGATAACACTTAATCACCAAATCTAAGATCTAAGCTATCAGCTGGAGAAGGGAAACTTAGCCAGATTTCCCAACAACATTTTATTCTTATTTCTTATAGTAAGAATTTCTCACTATATATATATATATAGGGGTGCGATCCAGTAAAAACCGCTATTACCATAAGAAATAAGAACCAATCCTCGCCATTGATTTTAATGAATGAACGTTCAAGATTTTACTACAATTTTCGGTCATTTTATCTCAAAAAACCTGCATTATAGGGTATTTTTGTCATTTTATACTTATTTAAGATTCTGTTTGCATATTCTATCTCGACATGCATTATATGCATAAGAAACATGCATTATATACCTAGGAAACATGCATTATATACCTAACATTCATTATATACCTAACAAACATCTTCCTGCATTATAATATGGTATTACTCTTATTTTAGAACAATATTACTATCATTATACGACATTACTTCCTCTATTATATATAATATTACTGTTATTTTAGAGAAAAAATATATTACCTTCATTATAATGCATATGTTATTACTATATAATACCAAGTGCAAATATAATGATGAATGATGATTTCGCTGAAATAAAGATGTTGCATTTTATCTATTCTTTGTGCATTATATACTATAAATTCATGCATTATATTGTGCAACTGCATTCATTGTATAAGAATTTGTGTACTGTTACGAGAATTATGCATATTATACATGATATTACTTTATTATAATGCATATGTTATTACTATATAATACATAACAAGTGCAAATATAATGATGAATGATGATTTCGCTGAAAAACATGTTGCATTTTATCTATCATATTTTGCATTATGTACTATAATTTCAAGCATTATATTGTGCTATTGTATTCATTATACAACTTCATGCATTATATTAACCTCAACATGCATTATATACCTAGCAAACATTCATTATATACCTAACAAACATGCATTATATAATATAGTAATATACATTTATATAATATAACAAAAAAAATACATAATTAAAAACAAGTAATATATGATCAATTTTTATAACAACTTTGATATTATCTACAGTATGCAAAGATAATGATTTTTTTTTGATCTTGCAGGAAAAAAGTTATTGCATTTTATCTATCATATTCTGCATTATATAATATAACTTCATGCATTATATTGTGCAACTCCTTTCATTATATAAGAATTCGTGTACTGTTACGAGAATTATGCATATAATCACAAATATTCATTTTTACGATGATTTTTAAATCGAAACATATGCAATAGGGATTTCGTTTGAAAGTTAATTAAATTACCTTTAATTTGATATATGATACATTAAAAAATAATCTAAATCGAAGGAGATATTATCATTTAATGATTTGGGATGATTTTAGAGGAGAGAAAAAAAAATATTACAAAATTACCCTGTAATGCATGTTTCACTACACTATAATGCAGATGAGATTTATTTAGTCTTGAGCATTGGATTACCAATTGGATGACCGAGATTAGTTCTTATTTTCACATGGTAAGGGGAGTTCTCATATGATCACTCCCCATATATATATATACTCCATCTGTCCCAATTATTTGGTTCAGTTTTATTTTGTCTGGATGTTAAAAATCATTTATGAATACTTAATATTTTATTAAACTTCTTAAATTACCCTTATTTAGTAATAACTATCAATAATAGACCATATTAGTTGTGTTTAATTTACAAAGTTGCACAAGAGTAGATTTGTAAACATATATAAAAAAAATAATACTAAATTTGGTTATGAGACCATATAAATGTGACACTCCCAAAAGTAAATTGGACCAAATAATTGGGATATAGGGATTATTATTTTTTTGTCAGAGTCGCTTACAATTAACTTGGGAAAAGTATCAATTATATTATAAACTATTCTAGTTTTCTCAAATATATTACAAATTATGTATGTTATCAAAATATAATACAAACTATCAATTTTATTTCAAATTTATGACCGGAGCAAATCTTCATCGACGTAAAGTTGACGTAGCTTGCCGGACCACACGTCAACAATTTTAGAATTACACGTCATCATACAAATTATTATAATTTTCTCAATTATATTACAAATTATACATATTCATAAATAAGTGTTCAAACTATCAAACATATTTTAAATTAATGACAAAATATTTATTTATGTTTTGAGATTTTAAGAAATTAAATCAACATATAACTATACCTTGGAAAAATATTTAAATTAAAATTATTGACAAATTAAAGAAAGAAAGAAATGGTGAAAATTTGGAAAAACACGTATTTTAATTTTTTTCTCTTCTTTTTTTCTCGTCTTTTGCTTTGTCGAACCAAATAATTCTTTTCTTTTTCTTTTTTCTAAATCATCACAAGAATGACGAGAGATATTTTACTAAAGGTCTCGATGTGCTTGTAGCATCAACCGAAACTTTAAGATTTTCCCTAGGCATTCAAACTTTGCCTTAAAAAAATAATACTCAGATCGATAAACATTACAAGTTAGGAAAATTAATAATTAAAACAATCTTTTTTTGGTTAGGTGAAGTGAAATACGAGAGTAAAAGGAATAGGAAAATTAAAACAAGTTTTTTTAATATTTTAATTTATCTAGAGTTTTTTATTTAAGTTTTTTTTAGTCTAATTATATGTTTATTTGAATTTCTCAAATATAATAAATATGTTTTTGTCATAAATTTAAAATAAATTTGATAGTTAGAATACATTTATTTAGGAAATTATAGTTTACAATATAATTAAGAAAATTATATTAATTTATAGTATATTTGAGACAATTATAATAGTTTGTGATATATTTGTATAATAATATAGAGTTTTTTGAATGTTAACGTGTGGTCCGATAAGCCATGTCAACTTTCCGAATTTGCTCTGATCATAAATTTAAAACAAAATTAATAGTTTGTACTCCCTCCGTCCCATGTAATTAGTCCCATTTGGGTTTGGCACGATAACCAATGTTAGTGAGTGTAGTGGAATTAATATTTTATTGATGAGTGTAAAAAAGTTTGTCATTTTAGGAAATGGGACAATTAGATGGGACGGACAAAAAAGGCAAATGAGACTAATTTCGTGGGACGGAGGGAGTAATATATTTTGATAATATACATAATATGTAATATATTGAAAAAATTAGAACAGTTTATAATATAATTGATACTATTTTTTCCAATTAACTGCTTACCGTACATAACATTTTGGCAAAAACTTGCGTTAGGCAGGCCTAAAAGGTTTAGGCAGGTTTTATCCTACCCAAATGGGTTGACCTATCCCAAATAGGGTTTATTAATCCCAATTAGGGTATATTATATGGGTTTGGGCTTGGGTTAATGTTTAAAACCCGCCTAAATCGTCTAGGTCTGTCTAACCCAAGACCTTGCCTAACATTTTTTATAAGAACTTGATTTCTTTTAAGAAGGCTGTAAATACATAATTCAGAAATATGAAAATTTGAAGTCGATTGTATGTGTGGTGTTTGATGTGGCTCGTGTGCTTCTCTCAAGCTCGTTCATGAAACCAGAAAAATATATTGATCCAAAATCATCTTCCATTCCATTTCAATGGCCTCATTCTCACAACCCCACTTCTTCTCTTCCCTTGTTTCTATCAAGAAAAACAATTTCACTCTCCCTCCCCGATATAAGAACTTCCCCACGACCAAAACCTCAAAAATCCCATACTCAAAAGAAGAATCTTCAACGAATTCTCAAGAAAACCCAGCAGATTCCCAGCCCAATGAACAAGACCCAATCAAACTTGCACTGGCCAAAGCTAAGGCATACAAAAGCTCCGTGAAATCCGGCGTCCCAGCTCCGAAAATCGTCCAAATCCCACCTCGAGCAACTGAGAACGATGGTTTTCAAATATTTGATGGAGTTGTGGATGCTAATGTCGAAAAGGATGTATCTTTGGCTGTAAATATTGCAGTGGAGAAAAAGAAGGAATACGGGGAAAGTAAAATTCTTGGAGAAAATGAAGGTGATGTGGGTGCAGACTCTGCTGGAATAGAGGGGAAGAGAGATGAAGGTGATGGAGGGGGAAAGGAGATCCCTTTATCTGTGAAACTTGCATTGGAGAAGGCAAAGGAATATAAGAAGGATAAAGCTGGTATGAAAAGTGATAATGGTGGAGTTGGGGAGACTGAAAAGTTAGTTTCAGGTACTAATTCTGGAGAATTTGTCAGTTATTTTTATTGCTGGGATTTAGATTATTCAAGTTTATATGAGGACTTTGTGCTCTTGATTGGTTTCTATTCCTGTTTTCATATAACATAACTGTCAGTAACAATTTGGTTTACTTATTCTCAAAAAAAAAAAAAAAAACAATTTGGTTTACTTAACAATTTATAAACAGAAATTGTAGGAGATCAAGCAAGCATTTGGTGTTTTGTTTGGTTTAAGTTGTGTCTCATTTGGGCTTTACTGCTGTGAAAAGCAAACTGATTAAGTGAAATGGTTTAGGCTTTAGCATTTTGTGTTCATCTGATTGTAAAATATAAAGGAGTGAATGCAGGAAATTCTGGAGATAAACAGTCTTTTAAGAATCCTGCTAAAAAGGACAAGTTGACAGTTTCAAGCATTGATTTTGTGGGACTTGGCTTTGCTGATAAGAAGAGTGGTAGAGATTTGCCTGCTGGTTTAGTTCCATTATCAGACCCTTTTCAAGGAGGCAAGCTGCCTGAAGTCGAGATTCTTATTGGCGATACAAGCAACTTCGATGACAAACCAGCAGCCCCAATTGAAGAAAATGATACTGATCTGTATAAGCCAAAGGTTTCCACTTGGGGAGTTTTTCCAAGACCAAACAACATTTCAAAAACCGTAAGAGGCCTCAGTTTTCTACATTAGATTGGAATACATGCTTACTTTCTTAAGATTGTGCTTATGGTTATATTCTATGGTTGGGTGCTGAATTAGTTGAATGCATTGTGTTTAGTCAAGAATCAAGATCGAATGTCTAGTGGATTCGTATATGATATTCTGGATGAAGATGTGCTTAACTTCAAAACTTCTCGTGTTGGATGCACTGAAAAAAATTCTGGTGAAAGTTTGCAATGTCCAACAATGTAAAGCATGGTGTAGAGGGCTGTAATGACAGTGAAATATGAATAAACCTGAACTAGGGTGAAACAGACAACATAATTTAGCTAGCATGTTGACAACGGCATGCTTACGGGGCATCTCTTGTATATATTTTTTGCTTGTGCTAATGAAGAATTGGCTAAGAGAATTATACAAAAGGGGTGCTTACAAACAGTTTTGCAAAAGTGGTTCTTCTCAAAAGGAACTATTTACTCTAAGTTTTTGGATTAGAGACCTTATTTTTTAGTCATAGAAGTTGCAGTCTAATGTGAAACATGTGCTATAAAGAGTTGTTTTTGAGAATTTTCCATTAAAAGGTTGTGGTATTCAATGTGTTCCTCATAAAAATATGTTGCTGTGCTGTATACTAATGGAGCAACTTTTTTTTTTTCCTAGTATGGTGGAGGGAGAACTTTACGGCCTGGGGAGGCTCTTGAAACTGCGGAGGAGAGGGCTGCTAAAGAAGCACGTACAAGGGAGTTGCTAGCTGCCTACAAGAGCAAATTTGGCCTAAACATCGACCCCAAACTGAAATCTGAATGTGAGAAGGTATGATTCTTTGGGAAGAAAAGGTTCATCTTGAAAAAATCATTAGCGTTTGATTGTTGTGGTATTATTATTCCATGCAACTATGTAAGAACCGGTAGTAAAACGCAAATATGCATTATATAGTCTTCCATTCGGGGCGTTAGTAGTTAAAGTGTCTTTTTTATGTCCAATAGATCATGGGTTCATGTCACACTGGGGATATCAGGGGTGGAATTTACATTAATGCATTCTATTTCCAAAAATAATAATAAAAAATATACGCATTATACAATTGAAGGTTGTTTTTAGGAATGTCAATCCAGCCCAAAACCTATAGCTTAGTCTGATAGGCTAACTTAAAAATCGAAGGGTTAGGTTAAGATCAAGATTTTTTCGACCCAATTTTTTTTAACATGAATGTATTATTAGCCTTCTTAAATGATCTGTTGACTGAAACTGAGCCTAGTCAATACCTTTTCTTGACTTAATTATCATATTTCATGTATTTATGTCTATGAATCATTTTACTATTAGTCCATTCAATTTTTGGTCAAAATTCTTTGAGTGGATAGTAAGGAAAAACTATGTAAATTTGAGTAGATATATGAATTTAATTATGATTATGACACTCTTCTTAGTTATAGTGGTATCATATTAGGCAATGAAGGATGGTGACTCACTGATGGATTCTGGAAAGTTGAAGGAGGCATTGCCCTTATACCAAACTGTCATGGACAAGATTTCTTTCAAGGTATTCCATCAACCAGGTTTTGTCAGATAATTGTGGACTTATATCAATTCTCACATCAATTTGAACAAAAACAAAAGTATGTGTGTAGGAATCTCTGTTAATCTGTGGAAGATGTTTTTATGTTTGAATGGAATATTCCAGAGTGAACTTCACGGATTAGCAGCTCTGCAATGGTCTATTTGCCAGGACTCTCTCAGCAGGTTAAACAAATTCCTTGCATATTACTATGCATTCACTTCTTGTGATTCTTCTTTCATGAAATGAATGAAACGCTGTTTGATTCGACAGATCCAAAGAGGCACGTAGCATGTACAAGAGGCTTCAGTCTCACCCGAGCCCTCGTGTAAGCAAGAAGGCTCGACAATTCTTCTTTGGGTTCCAGGTGGGTTGATCAATAGAACATTCTTGAAATATAAGTATAAGAGAAATAACGAAATCATATGGATCTATTCAAACGGGTTCATTTTGTAGGCGATGGAGATGATGAAGGTTAGCAGCATGAATCGATCTCCGAAGAGCACTGGTTATCAAAATTACTTTGATGCATTTGTACAGAAGAATACAAATTCTGCATTGGAAGAGGATGAAGTGGAGGAAGGTGGAATCAATCAAGCCCTCCCTTACTTTATTTTTCTGCTCTCTCCCATTGTGATGGTGTTACTCATTGCTGCAGCTAGGTTACACTAGAAATTTTGTGATGTAAATATAAACATATTTCCCTCATTATGAATGTAAATGGATCCAAAGCAAGGCAATTGGAAAAACATTCCAACAGTTGGCATATTTGCTTAATCATGGTATATTTGAGCTACACTTTTATCTAATCCTTCCCAGGAAACAAGTAAATCTGAAATAACATATGTTTTTTTTGGGGTAATTAAGGACTTACTTGGCTTATTTCGAATGCCCTTCAACCAAAGGAGACTCGAGGAGGATCGATTGAAGCTGTACATGGAAGTTCTCAAGAACACCTGCATCCGGGCTTTGATCGGTCTCATTGGAACTGGCTTCCGCAGCAGCCTCCTTCTGCTTCAGTGATTTCCTTTTCTGGTCCTCGTAGAAAAGCTTTAAAGCATCTGTTGATGAGATGGATTGCACTGATTCGTGTAACAGTTGAAATTTGTTTCTTGTTTCCTCTTTCTCAACCAACTTTTCCTTTAAGCCACTAGGCAAGGATGCCATAGCACTTCAAAGATTGTCAAGGAAACGGAAAATAGATTGTAAATAAGTCACAAGTAGAAGAATTCCATAATTTGGCACAAAATTAAAACAAATACTAAACTGTTTGTGACGTGTACCTGCTAATCCCTCGCAAGCGACCCCAGTTATATCCAGCAATCACAGAATCCTTAAAACCGATATTGAACCCCTCTTGTAAGGCAGCTTCCTTGCCAGCAATGATACCATCACGGTAGCCAATCTAAATGACCATAAAGGATAAGAAGTTTGGAGAGCCAATGGCATGAACATCATAGGGTAAAAGGAGCAAAGGATATAATTCTGAGGATTACCGTGTGGAATTGATAACTCAGTTTTTCAGAATCTTCAAAAGGAGAGTCCTCATCATACCACGATTCACCTGGATCACTTTCTGAAACCAAACAAATGAAAGGCTTAAAGAATTAGAGGTAAAAAAAAAAAAAAAAAAGCTTCCTGATAAAAAAAAAGGTTGCATTACAAGACATGACTTTAAGGAAAAACAGATCTCAAGTCATGTTCAATGAGATAGATCGCTTAAATGTCTTCCATGACAGACAGAATTTGTCTAATCTTTTAATGTATATAGTAAATAGTTTCATTTCTGCTAGAAGAGAGCACATATGCCTTTTTATACATCTGTCTTCTTTGCCAGTACATATGATGATCTGAGACTTAAAATCCCCAGTGTCCGAAAACATCTATAGCAGCAGCTACAACAAATAATCAAACATTTACAAGATTAAGAAGGCCATTAGATAGGGCTCGGAAAACAATAACCACTAGATAATATGAATGTATATTGTCAATTAATGCATTATCAAAGTGAACATAGTGGCCCAATTTGCATATTTTCCTGATCTATTGCGATCTATTTTGTGAAGTTTTTTAGTTAAATCTTGAATAAACAAAAGCTCCAAGTCCCAACAAATAAGTTAGATTTTAAGGATGAACCAAATGCAAATTCTGAATCTCATACCATGGCAATTGTTGTTTGCTTGGGTTGTAGTTGGTCTACTGTTTAAATCAATACTCGGTGATTGCAAGATGTCTGAATAGAGATCATTTGCAATGCTCCCATGCGGCTGCATATTAAAACAAAATATTTATGATCTACTCCACAAACAAAAAAAATAAAATAAAAACTGAATGCCTTGATTTTCCATGACTGAATGATATAAAAGTCTTTCAAGGGAAAAAAAATTGATCCAGCTTATTGAGTAACCGATAACCTAATACTAATTGTATTTCGATTTTACAAATATTAAAAAAGGATATTAATAAACTCCATGAAAATTTTCAAAAAAAATGTCTTGAGATTAAAGTTCAACATAATCCTTCCAAACCCAGTTTCTATAATCGTTTTTGTACACAAACATTTATGAAAAGTGGGTTACCTCCATTGTAGGTTCAGAAGATAGCAATAAGAACTTTTATCGAACACCTTGGGTGCATCAAACTCCTATGCCTTCGATTTCGTTGATAAACCAGGAAAGGGCAACAGCAGATAGGCTGATACGAACGGCTGTAAAAATAAAAATAAAATAATAATAATAATAATAATAATAATAATAATAATAACTGATTTATCTGACCACTCTATCTCCTTTTAAACCCACACTGATATTTTATAATCATACAACAAAATACAAACACAAATCTGAATAATTTTAGCCAACATAGAGAGGAATCCACACGGGCACTTCCAAACTAACACATAAAAATCACGAAAAGAAAATTAAAACATCGAAGAAAAGAAGCAGTCTTGACAAACCTTAATAAAGAAAAATGAGGCTGGAGTCGTGTTTCCGAGCGAGTTCCTAATTATCCACCACCGCCACCGCCGCCACAAGCCACGGTGGTCACGATGTAGGGGGCCTCGTATGTAAGAAAATACACGGCGGGAAGAGAGGCAATAGCAAGTGGAGAGCGAGCACAATATCGATTCAGTTAAAAATTGAACACTGTTCAAGTCGTTAATTGAAAAAAATAAAAAATAAAGACTTTTATGAGACGGTTCATATTTTTTTTTAATGTAAGAAGGATTTAAATTTATTCATTTATTTTAATTGAATTATTTAACTAATATTTCATAAAAATATAATTTAAATTAATAAATTATATTAATTTATTTTTAGTACTTACAAGCAATGCGAGGTGGTGTCAGGGCGGATCTACTGTTATAAATGGGGTACACTTGTACCCCCAAAATTTGATTTTTTATTATTTAATGTATAATTTTAATATTATTTTTATATATATTTATTTAGTGCACCCCCAATTTATTTTATTCATATATTGTATCCCCTAATTTAAATTTCTAGATCCGCCCTTGGGTGGTGTGATCTGCCTCCGCCATCTCGGACGACAACTGAAGGTTGCTGTGAGCTGAGGATGAGAAACAAATTATGGTGCGCACGAAGGAGATAGCGTTGGAAGCTCCGCATTGCAATGATGTGGTGATGGCGATAAAGAAGGCAGATAAAGCGGCCCAGTGTTGAATGTAAATCGAACAAGGAATTAAGGAAGAAAAGTTCTTATTATTTAGCTATCTTAGCTCAAAAACTCATTACATCCGGTCTGCGTGAACAAGACGAATAAAGACTCTCACATCACATGCAGTGCATGTGAAGTGTAACAAACTAAAACCGTACAGAGAAGTAAGAAACGTATGCACGACTTATTCTAACTAAAAGCAAAAATAAACAAATGAAATAAGATCTTACTCCTCATGCAGCAACCCATGTACACGTATGAACCACAAATATCAAGCATACGAGTCACGCTCCTCAACACCCTCCCTCAAGATAGAGGCAGTGTAAATCCACCACACCCATCTTGCACAAGAGACGACGAAACCGGGGCCTGGAGAGTTGCTTGGTAAAGAAATCTGCGAGTTGGAGCTCGCTGCGAACATGATCAGGCTGGATGAATCCATTCCGGTAGAGATTACGCACATAGTGACAGTCTATTTCGATGTGTTTGGTGCGCTCATAGAAGACATGATTTCGAGTGATTTGAAGAGCGGCCAAACTATCACAGTAGAGGAAATGGAAGGTTAATAGGGACATGTAAGTCACGAAACATTAAGGACAACCACTGGATTTCCTTCGCAGTAGAGCTTAAAGCTCGATATTCGGCCTCTGCACTAGACAAAGCAATAGTAGATTGCTTTTTACACCTCAAAGAGATAAGAGAGCAGCCGAGAAAGACACAAAACACCGTAAGAGATTTGCGCGTATCCTTACATGTGCCCCAGTCTGCATCCGAGTAGCTAACCAAGTTTAAGGGATTCTGAGTCGGCAGACCAGACCAAGAGATGGAGTAGACTTCAGATACGACAAAACATGCAAGACAACTGTCCCAATGGATTTGTCGAGGTTCACCAACATGTTGGCTGAGCTGTTGTGTGGCATAAGCGAGATCTGGGCATGTCATTCCCAGGTAAAGGAGTAGCCCAATAAGGTGGCGATATTTTTCAACATCAATGTAAGATGGTGACTGGGAAGAAGTAAGATCAACTCCAATTGGTAGAGGAGTAGATGCAACCCAACAACCAAGCAAACCAGCATGCTCAATAATGTCGAGGATGTATTTGTGATGGCAAACATACAGTCATGTGCCCCCTCGAGCAAGTTCCATGCTAAGAAAATATCGAGCTTCACCAAGTTCTTTAATGTTGAATTGAACGTGTAAGTATTCCTTGAGGAGGGTGATCGCCTGCAAGTCTGATCCGACGATCAACACGTCGTCCACATAAACCAGGATGGCCAACTTGTATGAAGCATTGCTGTTAACAAAAAGGCAGGGATCATTCTGCAATTGAACTAAACCAAACTGCAAGAGAGACCGAGTCAATTCGGCATTCCATTCACAGGATGCCTGTTTCAAACCATAGAGGCTACGCACGAGTTTGCAAACTTGGCCATCCGCAGCATCATGAAAGCCCTGTGGAGGATACATATAGATTTCTTCTGTTAGAAAGCCATGTAAGAAAGTATTATTAACGTCAATTTGATGGATGAACCATCCATTTGCAACAACAATAGTGAGTAACAACTGCACTGTAACATGTTTGGAAACGGGTGAAAAAAACTTCTTCATAATCGAGGCCGTATTGTTGCTTGAAAACCTTTGCAACAAGCCGGGCTTTAAAACATTCAACTGACCCATCGGCCTTCAACTTGACCTTATAAACCCACTTAGAATCAATATCATTCTTACCATGAAATAAATCAGTAAGAATCCAAGTCCCATTGGATTTAAGAGCTGCTAGCTCAGCATTCATGGCACCCACCCACTCTATATACTTGCTTGCTTCAGCATAAGAGTGAGGTTCCTAGACTTCAGCCACATGAACCAAGTAACCCACAAATGATGGAGTAAAGGATGTAGAAAGAACATAAGGAAAGGTGATGGGAGTGAGGGAGGTTACCTCAAGAGATGCAGTGAGTGATATTTGATCCAAACAAGGTGCAATGAAGTCATTTGTCCAAGATGGAGGCTTGATGATCCTCCTTCCTCTATTCAGAGCAACACAATCTACAAGAGGTAAGGAAGAAAGATGAGAAGGAGATTTGGAGTTAGGTTCAGATGAAAGAGGTTGAGTATGTATAGGAGAAGGAGTTTGAGATGTCTTAGAGGGTGTAGGAATATGTGTTGAAGCAGAAGGAACTGTGGGTGGAGTGCAAGGAAGAGGTTCTAATGTTGTGAGAGGATCATGGGAGTGAGGGGATACATATATGTGAGGAATAGACATGATGATGCAATAAAAACTCACGCGAATTCTCAATGCACACTCAAGGTTTATTTATCAATCCAAGTCAGTCTTCCCTTTGCCTGCTAGATTACCGAGATACTATAGCAAAGTCTAATAGCTAGGCAAAATAATATCGTTGAGTGATTTTTATCAAACTAGGCAATCAATTTAAACTAAGCTAAACAACGAATCAAACCAACATTCATCATTTTAAACTCTCAAGACAATCAATCAATTCCTCAACACCTTCGTAGAACAAGACAAACAAACACTCAAATGAGATAGATAGGATGTTGAAATGAATATAGATGTAATCCAATTGGGTTAATCATTGATGCAAACACATTTTAATCCCTAGAAGGATGATCAATTCACTCATTCCTAGCCAATCCCCTTTGTACCGGTGAATCGACCGTGGATGAAATTAGAAATCTCAAACCATTACGCTATCGATCCCTAAATCACTCCAAATAGCTCGTGAATTCTAGACCTATGCACTTCCTCCGCACATGGATTGGATCGAGATCCATCTGAAGACATACTATTCACGACACACCTATCCGCGTATTGGCTGCAATGATTGTGTCAATTATCACCTAGATTAGCTCTTACCTACATCTAGATGAATAGGAACAAGATCTAGTATGCTTCAATCACAAAGAGGGAGGTAAACAAACAATTATCAAACCTACATCCTTGTTCAAATCAACATCCAAGAGGAATTAGAACAACATACCTCTGAATTGTAGCAATACAAAGTTAAATTGAAATAGATCCATTACGATTGATAGGTAATAAAAGATTTCTTCCCCAATTGGATTTGTTTGGTCTTGATCTACCCTCCAAATCTTCAATTCTTCACCAAGGAATGATAGATATGCTCTTGGATACCTTGGATGAGGATTGGTAGTGATGGATTATGAAATTGAAGAGAGAAACTAGAAAGATTTTGCCTAAAAATGTCTAAAGTACCAAAAGTCTCTAAAAATGCGAGTTTCCCCCTTTTTATAATGAGTTGGCAGAGCCTCGGATCGCCCCGTCCAAGATCGGATCGCCCGGGATGCTTTGAAAATGAAAAACCGCCAAGGCAGCACGATCTGGATCGACCAAAATCTCCCTCTGAACAACCCATATCGGTCGATCTCTGCAGGATCGGTCGAGCATTGCCTCTGAACAGACAAGATCGGTCAAGCTTGATCTGGATCGGTTGATTTTTGCCTCTAAAATGCCAGATCGATCGATCGATCTCTGCACATGATCGGTCAATCCTGCTCTCTAAAATCCATCCTGTTACTCCCGTGCTCATCCCGATTGATCCTAACATCGTTTGCAACCCGGATTGGGCGATTTGTAACCCGGATCGGGCAATTTTCCACCAAAACTCAGCCCAAAATGATGAATTATGCTCCAAACCTATCCTACACACTCCAAATCACACAAGATACGAAAACACGACGAAAACAACCAAAAAGCATATGATATGCATGCATGCACGAACATCGAAATATAGGTCATTTTGAGCACATATCATAATCCCTCAAACTTGAACCTTTGATTGTCCTCAATCAAAACAAAATAAACCAATCATTCTACCTTGTGCAATACCTCATAGCTCATCTTATCCGTGTTAGCATGCCCTAGTCAAACGAGATTATCACCTAACTTTGTGACACGGTTAATGCTAAAGACTCAAACTGTAGGGATTTTTCGTGAAGTGAATCACCAAATCCATATGAACATGACCAATCATGGATGTTGAAATACGATAGACAATTCATAAACCCTAGCATGCTCCTATGAATTTAATGCATGGATTAAATGGATTACCGTTATTCCGTAGAGTCTGATCCGATCTTTCGCGTTTGAATATCCAACTTTAATTCAACCACGCGATTCAAATAAATCTGCGGAAACAGAAATTAAAAATCTAATTTCTAGATTTAATTGAAAAATAGGAAATAGAAAAGAAGAGAATTCTATTCTCCAGATCAGATCTTCAGATGTGTATCCCAATGCTTCTCAGATCTACTACTGGTGAGGATTTCACTAATCTGTAAAGCGTAGACCGAAGTCAAAATCCTTCTCCTCCCCTTCTACATTGGCGCCGCCCAACTCTCTCTCTCTCTCTCTCCCTAGGGTTTTGACTGACTTGAATTATGATCAAGGTGGCTAGGGTTTCAAAGAGAGAGAGAGGTCCATTTATAGACCTAGGGTTTTAACCCTAATGGGCTACTGGGCCTTTTTTCAGCATATAAAATTGGGCCAGACCTGGGACCTAATGCAAATAATAAAGTGGGCCTATGAATTAATTAATTCCCATGTCCACAACCCAGGACACAATTAATTAATTAATATTAATTCTTTTTCACCACAGAATTAATACTGACCTACCCCTTTATTACCACATTGTGAGAACGGGCAGCATTTATTTGAGAATCCCCATATTTAAGGTTATCGAACATTCATTAATTAATCGGAGCTTCTGACAAGCTCTACCTACAATTAAATAATATCTTATTTTCCTGAGCAGTACAACTCAAACCTTATCACTCGTGCCTGAACTTAATCAGCCTGCAGGACTTTGGCACGATGAATATTATTGAGCTCCTCAGGGAATGTCCCCATCCTATTACTCAGATATGGTTACCTAAGTTCAGTCTCAGGTTGTACTACATGAACTGCTGCTACCCAAGATGCGGAAATACGAGCACGTTACTTAGGCTCTCCATCATGGCAAATCAAAGCAACAATCAATCTGTGCATACCCCTGAACCTTCGTTAGGGTTTGGACTCAATCAAGAATAAGATCTTGTATTCGCTGATGTCAGACAGACAAATACATCTCAATGTGGTCCTATCAATACGCCACCCCTGCGTACCAGCATATCAAGTAACCAAGACAGATTACTTCTTCCGACTATGTTGCAGCCATCCGGATAGACGTATCCTCAATGCTATCTCGACTGTGATAATATTTATGTCTCACAAGGTCAAGTGTCATGCTGTCTTCTGCGATCTACAACACGCCGTATGATCGTCCCTATCGGTGAGACACAGGGATACCATTGTTACGTGCATGTAGGTTTGTTTAACAAATAGGAGAAAAGGCAATCGTATACTCATTATAATAAATGCTTTCAATATACAAAACCCAACAATCTCCCACTTATACTCAAAGTATTACAACAGCTATTACAGAGTATATACAGTGCGTTTATCTAGCCTAGCTATTACATGAACCACTACCAGTGGTAGGCATCCACCTCAGACCTACTCAGACCTAGTCGACGAATATGTCTTTCGTAAACCTTCTGCGGCAAGCTCTTTGTAAATGGATCAACTAGGTTGTCCTTAGTGTCAATCTTCTTGATCAGCACATCGCCCCTTGATACGATTTTTCGTATGATATATGGTACTTACTCTCTATGTGTTTGCTTGCCTTGTGAGTCTGTGGTTCCTTCGAGTTTGCCACTGCACCAGAGTTATCACAATAGATTGTGATGCTCTTCGGCAAGCTCGGAATCACACCCAACTCTAAAAGGTAGTTCCGGAGCCATACCCCTTCTTTCGAAGCTTCGGAGGCGGCGACCTATTCCACCTCCATGGTGGAGTCAGCCATGCATTTCTGCTTTGCGCTCCTCCAAGATACAACCCCACCTCCCAAGGTAAACATAACCTGAGGTCGATTTCTTCTCATCATGGTCCCCTTGGAAATTCGAATCTGTATAACCCACAGGGCACAAATCCTCACCTTGATAAACCAGGCAGTAATTCCTAGTTCTCTTCAAGTACTTTAGGATGTGCTTTACCGCAGTCCAATGCGCCTGTCCAAGGTTAGACTGATATCTCGCTACCATGCCAACGACATAACAAATATCTGGCCTGGTACACAGCATCGCATACATAAGACTACCCACCGCAGATGCGTATGGCATAAGACTCATTTCATCTTTCTCCCGCTGTGTCTCAGGACACTGCCCTTTAAAAAGATGAACTCCATGTCTGAAAGGTAGCAAGCATTTCTTGGCGAGTTGCATACTGAACTGGGCTATCACATTATCCACATAGGATGCCTGGGATAAGCTTAACATCCTTCTCTTATGATCCCGTAAGTCCTTAATCCCAAGGATGTACCCAGCTTCTCCCAAATCCTTCATTTGGAACTGCTCGGATAACCAGCTCTTGATTTCCGACATCACTCCCTCGTTGTTTCCAAATAGGAGTATGTCATCCACATATAGAGCAAGGAAAACCACGCTCCCACTGACACAAAGTCGGCAAACACAACTTTCGTTCTCCAACTGTGAAAATTCATAAGATTTAATCACATCGTTGAAACGCAAGTTTCACGACCTCGAACCTTGCTTAAGTCCGTACAAGGACTTCTTAAGCTTCTAGATAAGATGTTCTTCTCCCTTGTGTATGTAACCCTCGGGTTGCTGCATATAGATGTCCCTACCTTCTTCAAGGTAACCGTTTAGAAAAGCGGTTTTGACTTCCATCTGCCAAATCTCGAGGTCCATATGCGCAGCTATGGCAAGGAGTATCCGAATGGATTTGAGCATGGCTATGGGTGAAAAGGTTTCATGATAGTCTATGCCCTCTTTCTGACTATAACCCTTTGCCACCAGCCTGGCTTTAAAAGCCGTAATTTCTCCATCCGCCCCTTTCTTTCTCTTGTATACCCATTTGCACCCTATGGCTTGAAAGCCAATCGACAGTTCAGCTTTCTGGTATACATCCATAGCAGTTATGGATTCAATCTCAGAATCCATGGCGATACGCCATTTTTCAACATCCTTGTCTTGAACTACCTCTTCGTAGGTCAGTGGGTCAGAGTCTTCATGTCCGTCTTCCGGGCTCAAATTCGAAGACTCACCCACAAACATGTACCTTTCCTGTTGGAAAATAACTCTCTCACTGCGATGAGGCATCGGTTCTGTGTCAGCAGTAGGTGCAGCAACTTGTGGTTCTGCACCTTGCACTAAAGAACGCGCCTGTGGTGCTGAACCTCTCACAGGTGCACCCACATTCGCACGTTCCCCTTCCCTTGGATTCGCATTCTCGTTTTCAATTTCTTGAAGAACGATATCACTCCTTGACTTGTGGTTTCTCACATACTCGTACTCCAAGAATCTAGCGTTGGTGCTAACAACGACTCTCTGACTCTCAAGACAGTAAAAGTAACCACCTTTCGTTTGCCTGGGATACCCTATAAACAGCATTACTTTAGACCTGCTTTCTAGCTTATCAGGTTCCTTTGTCAGCACGTGTGTCGGACAACCCCATACTCTGAACTTGCACAAACTCAGTTTACGACCAAGGAAGAGCTAAGCAGGTGTCTTAGGAACCAATTTAGAAGGCACCACATTCAATACGTAAGCCGTTGTTTCAAATACGTATCCCCAAAACAAAATGGGTAAGTTTGCATAGCTCATCATTGATCTTATCATCTCTAAAAGAGTTCTATTTCTTCTTTCAGCTACACTGTTTTGTTGGGGAGTACCCGGTGCAGTCCACTGGGATGTAATCCCGTGATCTGACAAATACTGCTGGAACTCGTTACCGAGGTATTCGTCACCGCGGTCAGATCGTAGTTACTTTATAGTTTTCCCGACCTTCTTTTCTACCTCAGCCTTGAACTCTTTGAATTTCTCAAAGCATTCAGACTTGTAGCGAAGCAGGTAAACACATCCGTATCTTGAGTAGTCGTCAATGAAAGTGATGAAGTACTCATAACCTCCACGAGCCTGTGTGGACATGGACCCACATAAGTCAGAATGGATCAATTCCAACTCTTCCTCTGCTCGAGACTGACTAGCCTTAAAAGGCCTAGAAGACATCTTGCCCTCGATGCAGGATTCACAGACTTGATAAGGTACAGGCCGAACTAAGTCCAATGTACCGTCATCTGCAAGTCGCTAAATCCCAAGCTGATGTGACTGAGTCTCAAGTGCCAGAGAAATGTAAGATCCTCATCAGAAGAAGTAAGTTTTCTCTTTCTAGGATTATCAATTACAGATGAGTTACATGCAACATATTTGATAAAGCAGCATTAAGAGAATAAATCATCATCCCAAAATAGACAACATCGTTATTACCAATGATAGAAATCATAAATAACAAAATATCCATTGCGAAGTTGGAAAAACATTAGTCCTGCCGGAGACACGGCCCACAAAAGAAATTCTCAAAATGTACTTAATCCATCAAAAACATAAGGAAAAGAAAACTTCATGAGGCTCCGTCAGATGACGTTGCCATCCATGCCGCTTGGTATCTTCTTGCCATTATTCACCAGCCTTGTCGGCATGGTCCTCTGCAAAGTATAACAACATGATCAACAAGTCAGCGCTTACAGCTCTAGGAAGAGCAACACTAGACTCTAATCATGCTTACAGTCATACATGCAAATAACATACCTTGTCTAGCTTTGTTGGCCTGACAATCTTTCCTCCAATGTCCTTTCTTACCACACCTGAAGCACCTGTCCCTGTCAGTCGCCACTTTAGGATTTTTCACAGCCCACCATCCTTCACATGTGTCTTCTTAGCCCACTTCTTAATCCCCTTTTTTCGCTTCATACCTTTCGGTACAGCAGAGAGATTACCAGAAGTGGCTAAGGCAACCTTCTGAGGGTTCATAACTGATTCCGCTGCCATCAAGTCATTGAGTAACTCATTAAGAGTATACTCCTTCTTGTTCATGACAACATTCAGCTGAAACTCTCAAAGGACTTGGGTAGAGAGTTCAGTATGATATCGACCTTAGCCTCAGCGTCGATACCTCCACCGTGCACAGTTAGCTCATCCATTAGGTGAGTCATGGAAACTACGTGCTCTCTCACTGAGCTGCCGTCAGACATTTTTCTACTCACGATTTCTCTCATGAGATTAAATCTAACAGTTCTATCAGTTTCCCCATAGGTCGCCACCAGACTGGCCATAATGTTATAGGCGTCCCTATGGTGCTGATGCTGCTGTTGTAAAGCTTTCGACATAGTGGTCATCATATAGCATTTCACAACAATGTTCGATTTCTCCCACTTGTTATAATAGTCTACTTCCTCTTGAGAGGACTCAGCAGTGGGCACTAGGGGACGAAGTACTTGTAGAACGAACATGTGTTCTTCCGCTACCAGGATGTATTCAAGATTGCGCTTCCATTCCAGGAAGTTTGGACCAGTTAAAGAATTTTGTGCGAAAATATTGATGACATTAGACATAGACATATTTGAAACAAATAAAGAATCTTAAATAAGAACATACATGCAGAACTTCGAAAACAAATGCATTGAAAACCTTTTCATAAATCAAATACACGTGTTTTCCACTAATAGCCCAAGAGTTCCCATCGCAAGCTACACTCGTAGACGTTTACAATGTCACCCTCAACCAGAACTGCGGGTTTTAAGTCCTAATTCTTTAATTTCATACCATGTCAAGAACCTTTAGACACTAGATATTAATAATTTTTTATAAAACTTAGACCAAGCCATCTTTCAAGAACAAGGAAGCAGCAACTGCATTATATCCTCAGATGCTTCTAAGCGATTAACCACAACTCTAACTCCAGCCAGAAGAGACAGTTTAGCATGGCACGTAACCATACCGCACAGCCCTTAAAGCCTTTATTATCTAAAATTTAAATCAATCCTAGAATACTTATGAAAGAGATCTACGCAAGCTACACTCATAGACGTTTACGTAAAACCCTCCCACTATTCACATGATTTAAATTGTTTGTCTAGAAATCCCAACAACTGCAACTCATGCACCTCCAAGAATTAGCAAGCTACACTCGTAGACGTTTACTACGACGAGAGATGCACTTACAGCCTATGATCGCTTTGTGGAGGTCTATTGATTTTTTTTAAAAAAATCTGCTTAGTATTTTTATTTAAAAAAGGTTTCTTAAATGCGCACACAGATAATTTCATTGTCATTGTATTTTCCAAATTTTTGCATGTAATTAAACAAGCCCAAAAATTCCTAAAATATAATCCTACAAGAAATTAATCACATAAGCATGCTTATTAAACTGTAAATAATAAAAGTAGTAAATCATGATTTTCCTATTATCTACTCATGCTTATTACGCAATTAATAAATCACATATCATACGAGGACAATTAAGACAAATAAAAATTCCTCGTGGCCCCACAAAATAATAAAAGGAAATAAATCCGATCTATTACAAATTTGAAAAATTAAATCTTCTTGGATAACTCTACATCTTTTTCAAATCTTCAGGGCCTTGAAATTTTCAACCACCAAATCTTTTGGCATCTAGGGTTTCGTGATTTGAAAATTGGCTCCACAACTCAACTGCAAACCCTAGGGATTTACATCGAATTGGGCCAACTGCAAAAACACGAACCACCGTTGCAGGGGCAGCAGCCGCTGTCGCTTGCCGCAGCAGCCCGCGCGCGCATCGCGCTGCCGCCTGCCACCGCGGCCTAGCCTGCGGCCGCACGCGCGAGCAGCCAAGTTGCCGCCATGCGCGCTGCGCCACCGCCGCCCCCGTTCCACCTCGACCGCACGCACGCGGCCGCCTGCCGACGCCGTGCGCGTTGCCCTCGTCCCGCCGGTCTTCGTCTTGTTCTTCGTCCCATCCCGTTTAAAGATTTGAAAAAAAATTAAAAAAAATACATAGACTAATCAATTACAATTTTTCCTATTCAAATCTAATCACGGATTTTCTCGTAATTTTACAAAGCAGATTTAATCCAAACACGGATAAACCACCGCTGATTAAATCAAACGGGTTGCCACGAGGAACAAAAACCATCCACGATAATAAAATTCATACATGAATAATGAATATATCGCATTTAACAGAGCCATGAATCAGGAACCTGACTCTGATACCAATTGTAGGGATTTTTCGTGAAGTGAATCACCAAATCCATATGAACAGGACCAATCATGGATGTTGAAATACGATAGACAATTCATAAACCCTAGCATGCTCCTATGAATTTAATGCGTGGATTATAGGGAATACCGTTATTCCGTAGAGTCTGATCCGATCTTTCGCGTTTGAATATGCAACTTTAATTCAACCACGCGATTCAAATAAATCTGCGGAAACAAAAATTAGAAATCTAATTTCTAGATTTAATTGAAAAATAGGAAACAGAAAAGAAGAGAATTATGTTCTCCAGATCAGATCTTCAGATCTGTATCCCAATGCTGCTCAGATCTGCTACTGGTGAGGATTCCACATATCTGTAAAGCATAGACCGGAGTCAAAATCCTTCTCCTCCCCTTCTACACTGGCGCCGCCCAACTCTCTCTCTCCCTAGGGTTTTGACTGACTTGAATTATGATCAAGGTGGCTAGGGTTTCAGAGAGAGAGAGGTCTATTTATAGACCTAGGGTTTTAACCCTAATGGGCTACAGGGCCTAATAAATGGGGCCTATGAATTAATTAATTCCCAGGACACAATTAATTAATTAATATTAATTCTTTTTCACCACAGAATTAATACTAACCTACCCCTTTATTACCACGTTGTGAGAACGGGCTGCATTTATATGAGAATTCCCATATTTAAGGTTACCGGACATTCATTAATTAATCGGAGCTTATGACAAGCTCTACCAACAATTAATTAATATCTTATTTTCCTGAGCAGTACCACTCAAACCTTATCACTCATGCCTGAACTTAATCAGCCTGCAGGACTTTGGCACGATGAATATTATTGAGCTCCTCAGGGAATGTCTCCATCCTATTACTCGGATATGATTACCTAAGTTCAGTCTCAGGCTGTACTACACGAACTGCTGCTACCCAAGATGGCTCTCCACCATGGCAAATCAAAGCAATAGTCAATCCGTGCATACCCCTGAACCTTCGTTAGTGTTTGGACTCAATCAAGTACAAGATTTTGTATTCGCTGATGTTAGACAGACAAATACATCTCAATGTGGTCCTATCAATACGTCACCCTTGATTACCAGCATATCAAGTAACCAAGACAGATTACTTCTTCCGACTATGTTGCAGCCATCCGGACAGACGTATCCTCAACGCTATCTCGGTTGTGATAATATTTATGTCTTACTAGGTCAAGTGATCACACTGTCTTCTGCGATCTATAACACACCGTATGATCATCCCTATCGGTGAGACATGAGAATACCATTGTTACGTGCATGTAGGTTTGTTTAACAGATAGGAGAAAAGTCAATCGTATACTCATTATAATAAATACTTTCAGTATACAAAACCCAACACAAACCACTCAACAAGATTGGATAAAGCAATGAAATGCACTCCCTCACGTGTATGAGGACAATTCACTCAAGCTTGAGTTTTCAAGCTGGATTTCCATAGGCTTGAATCCATGCTCACCACTATACTACAATGAGCTAGCTCCTAAAATCAAGAAGGTCTTTGTTTTGGTTATAACGTGGTCAACTAAAAGGTAGGAGGTTTTAGGCCAAAGTAATTAAACTCCTCAATTTCCCAAGAACTCCCCAATTATCGACTTCAAACCACTAATCCCGAGGCTTATTCTTTCTTTCTCACTTTCCTTGTTTTTTTTCTCTTCTTCTTTTTTCCTTTTCTTTTCTCAACATTTCTTCTTTTTTTTTTCTTTTCCATAACCGCACAAGATTTTTTGTAGGTGCTAATTTTTATGACTTTGCACCTTTTCCTTTTTTCATTTCCAACTCACTTTTTCAATCTAGCCTCATTCATTGGGATTCAATCAACAACCATAACATAATTCCCATCCCACTCTCACAACACCGTATTCACCCTCAAACTCTCATCCCTCAAACTTTGTCCTAATCATATCAAAGAATATTCTCCAATAAAGCTCAATCACGGGGAACAAAGGTAAGAAAGACAAATAATGATCAAATAACACCACCTTATACTCCCGATGTGCAAGGTAGATCTAGGAATCGATGGTCTAATATCATTTTCTGGTTACATGCTCATGCTAAATAGATCGAGAACAAATGCAAGTTCTAGATTTCCCACTTTCAAACTCACCTCTCACAATCGAAAATATGACAATATCATGGCTCAATTCTCATAGTTTTTCATTAAGTCTAAAACATTAACCACACACAAAGTTTGGTAATTCAAAAGCTTAACCTAGGCATGCTTCGACATCAAAGATTCCGCCCTATCATTGGTTAAGGTAAACTTCAAACTCTACTAGTATATCATGAGTAAATCTCAAGCCTTGTTTGGGATCATCACACACACACAATCACACAACCTAAAACAATTAACTAACATGCAATCACAAACTAAATGGCAAGGAGAACGATAGAATGTGTTACCCATCGGTATCCACGATCGAACCGCTTCTCTCATTGCCTTATGTACCTACTCAACATCAACACAAACACCACCAATTTTTTAGCATAATTCACTTCATTAAAAATCTCATTTCCACCAATCATTCCGCAAACCAAAATATTCAAATACAAAAACATTATTCCACTAGCACCACCATTCAAACCATTCTATTAATCAGCATCCAAAAATCAATCAAAATAGGAAGTATAAATTCATGCCAACCATCAATAATTCCATATATCGACATCATACCATCAAAAGACATAATCCAAATCCAAATTAAACATCCAAATCCAAAGTAAAATAACACTATTAGTACAACCATATCGAATCAAATCCAATCAAGGGAAAATATCCAACAACTAAACTAAATGCAAGATAAAAGATAGGAGAGAGAGAAGATTAAACTGAGGCACCGGCTACCGGCACATCCCCCAAACTTAGTCAAGTGAGAGTACGTTTGTAAAAAGGTGGACGGTGCTCGTCACTCCTCCCTATCCTGTGGTGATTGGTTACGGTGGCGGCAGTATGGCACCGGAAGGCAGCGCTGCAAATCACGAACGTCCCCCTGCACCTCATTAATCTTCCTATCAAGGCCATCAAATCTAGCAGTCGTGGCAACCATGTCAGCAGAATATCTCTCTTGAAAAGCTGAGAAATCACCGTGCAACGCGGTCATTTGAACATCTAAACCCTGCATAGACACGGATAAAGAGTCAACGAAATCATTCGCTCGCTGTATCATAGAGAACATCTGCTGCTGCCACTCTTTTTCATAATAGAATTAATACCGACCTACCACTTTATTACCACGTTATGAGAACGGGTTGCATTAACTTGATAAATCCCCGTATTTAATGTTATTAGACATTCATTAATTATTTAAAGCTTCTGATATGCTTCACATAATTAATTAATAACTTATTTTCCTGAGCAACACCACTCAAACATTATCATCCGTGCTTGAACATAATCAGCCTTACTGATGTGTCAGTTTCAAGTGTTCTATCTTCAGAGCCCTTTATTCAGCCTGTTCAGGTCAACAAGCTTCCACGACCCAAATGGCAACGTCATCATCCGGAAGATGTTGTATTGGATGATGTCACCCATCCAGTAAGAACAAGACATGGTAGTGCTATCTATACTAATATGTTATATCTCCCAGCCTGAACCGATGAAGATTGGAGAAACTCTACAATCAGTTGATTGGATCAATTTCATGTATGAAGAGCTTTTGAAATTCTCTTTCAATCAAGTTTGGGACTTGGAGGATAGACCAACACATCATTCTGTGATAGGTACCAAGTGGGTTTTCAAGAACAATCGAGATGAATCTGGTAACATAGTTAGAAACAAAGCCCGATTATTTGTCAAGGGATATGCTTAATGTGAAGGCATCGATTTTGATGAGACCTTCGCCCTAGTAGCAAGAATGGAAGCAATTAGGCTATTTCTAGCTTATGCCACATATCACAACTTCTGAATCTACCAAACGGACGTGAAGACTGCCTTCCTGAATGGAGAATTGAAAGAAAAGGTTTATGTGGAGCAACCTCCTGGATTTGAAGAGGGCACCAAGGTGTACAAGCTGCGGAAGGCTCTATATGGTTTAAAATAAGCACCATGAGCTTGGTACGAAACCTTGTCTTAGTTTCTGTTGAAGAAAGGCTTCAGGAAAGGGAAGATCGACAGGACTCTCCTCCTCATCAAGGATGCTGAAGACATTTTATTGGTCAAGATATATGTCGATGACATTATCTTTAGTTCAAAGAACTTATCACCTTGTGAGAAGTTCGCCCAGCTTATGCAAAGCAACTTTGAAATGAGCATGATGGGAAAGATGACCTATTGATTTTCATTAATCAAAAGAATATACTAAGGACTTGATCTACAAGTTTTGCCCTAAGAAGATGATGCCACCGCGGATCCCAATGAGCCCAAGTGCCCAGATTACCTTAGATGAAGAAGAAGAAGAATCCATAAATCCTTTCAGTTACAGAGGCATAATTGGATCACTTCTATACTTGACAGCCAAGAGGCCTTACATTTCTTATGTTGTTGGAGTGTGTGCTAGATTTCAAGTTGACCCAAAGAAATCGCACATGGAGGCTGCAAAAAGAATCGTGAAGTACTTGAAGGGAACTGAGTCCCTTGGAATTTGGTACCCAAGATTTGATGAGCTTATGCTTAATGGGTATTCAGATTCAGACTTTGGAGGATGCCGAATAGATCACATAAGCACGAGTGGTACATGCCAGTCTCTAGGACACAAACTGATTTGTTGGTTTAGTATAAAACAACACTCGGTTGCGACGTCCACAACTTAAGTTAAATATGTTGTTGCTACTAGTTGCTATGCACAAGTCTTATGGATCAAACAACAACTGATGGATTATGATGTCAGCACAAGTTATGTCCTTATTTAATGTGACAACAACAGTACTATATGTATAACTAAGAATCTGGATCATCATTCCAGAACCAAGCACATAGAAATTCGACATCACTTCATTCGTGATCATGTTGAGAAGAAGGATATTAACATTGAGTATATCCAAACTAAAGATCGACTTGCCGACATCTTCACCAAGCCTCTCAGAAGCAAGATTCAAGGAACTATGCCTCAAACTCGGTCTTTTAGATTTTGATGAAATTTCAGAGTGTAGAGAAAGAATTGAAGCTCGCAATATTAGATTTCTAGAAATTCCAAACTGGATGTGATCATCAGTTTTTATCCGAGTCAATCAGTTTGCACAATGTTCAAACTGACACAACAAGTTTGGAGCTCACTCGGACTAAAGATAACAAGTTACATCTTAACGAATAAATGGAATAAAACTGAGTCCTAACTCTCAGTTTTCATAAGCATTCGGACTGAAGCTCACGAGTTTTGTTTTTGATCAAATTAGTTTTTCAATCATGATAGTTAACAAAATGGAACGGAGAAGTAGTGGAATAAAATTGAGTCCAAGCTCTCAGTTTTTATGAGGTTTAGACTGACGCTCAAAAGTTCTTGGACTTGCCAAACCAACCCAAAGTAGCATAAGGTTGAAACCTTCAGCCCAAATATAGATAAGCTCAGAACCTGTTTGGGTGGGAACCTTGAATTGCTAAAGCTTATGCGACACGCCAGCAATTAATGCGCTACAGTTGATGGTCGAATAAGGAAGTGCCACATCAGCAACCCCACGACTTGAGGTCGTAGGCCTGAGATTTCAACTATCACAATAATTTGTGATCGTTGATCATCACTTTACTGAAACAATTTGGATCTTCCAACCTGCGATTACTGTTCATACATATTATTTGAACAGGTTTCGTTCTTCCGCGAGAGAACCCTATCCCAAATCAAATCCCTTGAGCATTTATTTTGCTCGAACATTCTCTGCAAAACATTCTTTGAATTTCTTCAATCATTGACACTAATGTTGAAAACCTCCAACATTGCAGAATCATCTAACCCCTTCCAAGTTCCAAAATCATTACCAACTTCCCAGAGCATGAACATTCATTCACGGGGATATATCAAGCTGATGACATTGGTGCCTCAATCTCATATGTGAAATTGATAAACATTGCCAAAGACAAGGATCAACATTCCGAGCTGAATCATGCGGAGATAAGTGCAGCGCAAGTCCAGAAAGAGAAAATCCTCTACTTACCATTGGTAGAGAAGCATTATGATTCAAAGATGATAGATATTCTGAAGAATGAGCATCTTCTTAACTTCCTCACAGCCGAACCAAAGAGATTTTACCCTCATATGGTTGCCGAGTTCATACTCATTAAGTGATTTCTCCCAACGAGTCTCATTTCATCACATGAATTTTTGGACATAGGATTCTTGTTAATCCTGAGTTGCTAGCAAAAGTTTATCATTTGAGAAACGAAGACCCCTGTGTGGCAACCTATTTGGAGAACGATACATGTCATGGAAAATCATTGGAATAAATGGAAGAAGCCTGATTTGAAGGCCAAATGGAAATCAGATACCCCTAATTCCCAACTGGATGATTTTTATAAGATGATATGTGAAATATCTGTCTGCATGCTTCAATGCAAGGCTAGATCTCACTCAGAGCTCAGTTTGAAGAAATACTCAGTTATGATGGCCATAGATGATGGCATCAAAGGAAACTGGGCTGAGTTTGTTTATGGGAGGTTATTGGAGAATGTGAGGAGAAATAGCAAAATTAAGACAACTCACGTCTTTACCATTGCTGTGAGTTTCAGCCTGAAGATCAGCCACTTGCTAGAAGCTCTCATGCCCAAAGATAAACTGGATATGGGTGAGGAGCTACAGGGAACTGACTACACTCATGTGACTCGTGCCAAACGGAAACCAGCCAATTTCAAGAGACCACGACATCTTACAGGCAGAAAGAATGTAAACCCTGATGAACCAATCAGTCTTAGAAGATGAAATCCAGAGTATGATTAAGGATCTCCAGTTCTAGTTTTTGCCCAACCTTTCGCCGACGAGCACAGAGAAGAATTGGAAAAAGAAAACTGAGGTGGAGAGATGCTTTAAGGAGATGGAAGAGTGTATTTCTCTTAGCACCAAAACTTAAACTGAGGTAGTCCCTCCCACCGAGCAACTGGCTGAAGAAGTCAGCAAATCAGATTCTCAAAAGAAATGAAGACATAAACATCCCCATCCAAGCAAGAAGAAGAAGAACAAGAATGATGTCACCAAGAAAAGGTGAACTGAAGGATCAAGTTCAGGACGAGGAGATGCTTTTCGAGGCCAATCAATCCAGGTTCAAATCCCACTCTTGGGTAGCCATGAAGAACAACTTGCTAAGATATAGAGGAAAAGGAAGAAGACTCCTGCTGAACTGGAAGAAGAAGAAGAAGAAGAAGAAGAAGAAGAAGAAGAAGAAGAGAAGAGAAAACAAAGGAAAAAGTCCAAAATCGAGGCTGAGAATGCCAAGGAAAGAGCCAAAAGGAAAGCATAGCAAGCAACCAGAGAAGCAAACTTTCAGACTAGAGATAAAGCCATTGAGAGAATTAAAGCTGATGCTGAAGCCAAGAAGCAGGAGATGACCGAAATCCTAACCTGATCAATCAAGGGTAAGGTCGTAGCTACTGAAACTGAAGACATTGAAGAAATTCCTTCAAATTTTAGGAATAGGTCCAAGCTTTCAATTAGAGATCCAGCTCAGACAATGCCTACCACTTTCCCTGACATCATGTCTGAAGAATCTTTCAATCGATTGTTTGAGGAAGCAAATCAGAAGGTGGTAGAGGTGATTGTGCTATCTGGTAAGGAGGAAGAAGAGCTGATAGTTGTGCAAAAGGAAGCTGACCAGGCTCATGATGAAGATGAAGTTAGGGCGACCACCCCTTGAAAACTAGCAAAAACCGAGAGGACATGAATAGTGCCTGCTGAGCAAAGAAAAGTAGGTACATCTCACTTATCTCAAAATCTTCTAACTAAATTTGACTTTGTTGTGCAAGAAGAAGCAAGTACATTAACACAAGGAGAAGCAGACATCACTGATGTTGATGAGGATGAAGATGAGAATAAGGAGGAGATAGCTTAAACCAGGGAAGAAAGGATAGCAAGATTGAAGGGCAGACATCCATGGGACGCCCGAGTGAAAGCTGACTCGAAGACTCCTTTTGAACACACTATATTCATAGTCCCGTTGATTGGACTACCACACTCTACTTTTTCTGCCATGAGAATTCAAAATTAGTGCACCCCACTTAATGCATTCTCCGAAGGCAATGATGATATATTCGATTGGGCTGATGTTATCACCCAACATTTTGAAAAAAAAGTCGATCGAGAGATATACAAAACTTACCAAAAGATTTTGGTAGGTGATCCTCAGGATTCGGAGGTGTTGATGGAAGAGTTTAGAAGATGGAGGATTTTTTATTTATGTACTCACAAGCATAGTCAAGAAGAACGAGACATTCTTAAAGCTAGGATGGGACTGACATACTGGCGAGCAGAAGAGGTCTGGGATGACGAGTGGATTGGTCGAACGAAGTCTAGAACCAAGCAACTTACAGTCAAGCAAGTGAAAAAGAGGCTGAAAGCAATCAAAGCCCATAGACTGATGTTCGGAGTAAACGATCTCCCTCCTCTTAAGATGAAGAAGTCCAAGAATTCGATGCTGACTGACGAACATATGCTCCAGATTATACCAACTCAAGCTGGCTATGAGTTAGTCAATTTACAAACTACTCTGAAACTGAACATTCAGCTCCCTGCCACAATGGCCTCCTCACCTCTTCACCATCAAAGATTAGCCATAGATGCAATCATGCGCAGGTGGGAACAGGAGCATATGGCCGAAGAAGACCGAGCTGCCTCTGCCCGTCAGGATGACGAAGACAGATGGAAATGGATTATTCCAACTAGCCCTCTACTAAATCTAAATTGTGCGGAACCTATTATCGAGGACCCATATGATGATGGCCAAGAAAATCCAACCACTTCAATCGGTCCACCTGAATCAGTTTTGGATAAAGAGCAACTCCTTGCTCAAATAAAAAAAAAATTGTTGTAGATCAATTGGAAATAGCAAAGGAAGAGCTGAACAAGGAGATGGGTAAGTGACTGCACATAATGACCTCGTCGGTCACTTCCTTTTTGAATGTGCTCAAAGAGGGGGAAGAATCTAGGAGAAAGAAGAGCGCGAGGAATCTGAGAGGCTGAGTGACCAAACTGATAATTTCTCCAAAAACTCAAACTCAAATCAGCTCATTCTTTTTGTCATGCTATGATACTTGCATAGATTCTCTATTAGTTTTCCATATAACTGTAATGACATTATGAATGGAAAACTGACTATTGATGACAAAATCTTTTTGTCCAACTGAGAGTCATTTCTGAGCTAAATCTACACACTCTAATGTTAATCAGCATGATTGTGAGTTTTTCACAATGTTTCATTCTTGAGCTCTGATACTTATGTTTTTTTTGTTGTTGCTCTAATACATATGATTGGCATTTTGGCCCTGTTCTTATATTTGAATTATTATTGAGCAATATATCTCTCAGTTTGAGGGGGAAAGACCTTAAGTAGAGCATGTTGTGTCTAAGGAGTTGATTTGCTTGAGTTTGTAGTTTGATGGTTTTATTTTTGTAAAACTCGGAAAATCAGTCGTCCTTTGTTGACCAGTTTAGATAATTGATAGATGAATAGATGGCTTTGACCACACCAAAAAGGGGGAAATTGTTAGAAAATTTGGTTGTTAGAAATTTCCTTATATTTGTTTTGTTTTGGTGGGTCAAAACCAGTTTAGAGAGTTTCTATTTTAGCTCCAGGTTTTTTTTTTTTTGAGACAATATTTTAGCTCTAGTTTTGATCGTAAATGTAAAGACCTGTTAGGTCTATAATTAGGTTGTAATTGGAGCTAATTGAAGATACATAGAAGATCTATTTGTTCATACGCAAAGAAACTAGAAGAACAAACTGAAGATCAGTTTGTAGATGCGCAAAGGACTCAGACAAACTGAAGATCAGTTTGGAACTGATCATCAGTTTGGAAACTCAAGCTAGAAATTGATCAACAATTTCCAATATCAAACTAATTCTGTTTGGGGATCAATGTTCAAACTGAGTGATGTCAGCCAGCATGGAGTTGCCAGACTGAACAACATCAGCATAGGATCTCAAGTTCAATCCCCACGCATAGAACAAAAAGAATCACCTGAGGAATGATGCTGACAAGTTCATACTTAAAGATTGGAGATTCCTTAAAGTCTGAAAACTCAAGACTTCAGTCTTGATTCCACTGACTGATTAAAGTAGTCGTTCTGACACAAAGGTGAAAAGTCAACATTCGAAGTCAGGAAAGTAGGAGCAGGTGCAGGCTTTCAGGAAAAGTACCTGCCCCGACCGCAGAGAATAGAGACATCGGATTTGACAACATCTGATTTGTCTCTAAATGACTCTAAATTCAAATCTCTGAATCCTCAACTATAAATAGCAGATGACTTCAAGAGATAAAATTACCGAACAACCAATTATCAAGTGAGATAAAACTCTGTCAAAATTCTTACTCAATGTGTTCAAAGCTAAAGTTCAAAGTTCAAGGCTTTCTCAAGCTTGTCATGCGTCACTTAGTGAACACGATACTTAGAGCATCCATGCTAGAATTTATTTGGTGTTCTTTCTCACCAAGAAAGAACAGAGCAGTCAAGTACTTTCTGTATCTTGACTATAACAGACTTTTAGTCGCAAATCATCAGTTCCGAAGAGAACTCTAAAAATCCCAAATCTGGCTCGGAGGCTGCGTGGTGTGCCCACACTCCAGGAAGCTAAGAAGTGAAGGACGATAGATGACTGGGCGATTGAGCTAGTGGACTGGTGGACACGACATTCACCAGCTAGTGATAGATCATGAGAGCACCCTGTAATCCGACACCTAGTAGATTTCCAGACTCAGTCTGAAAAGTGGAAGTAGGACTTTTGTGTCTGAACCACTATAAACTTTTTTGTCGTTTGTAGCTTTCATTTGTCAATTTTCATATCTTTATAACTCAACACTCAAGTGTTGAAATAAATCTCTAAATTGATTAACAAATATTTGACTTTAATTGCACTTTCGACAAAACAAACTGGTTCAGAATAACCAATTTGGATAAGTGCAAGATAATTAAAATTTCCACTTTGCATTACAAAATTTTGATCTCGGGACCAACAAAATTAAATGTAAACTAATCCAATTATAATTAGTATATCAATCCAATTATAAATTGGATAACTTCAAATCTCTAAATAATCTAAGAAATCTAAATCTAAAACTCAAATAAATAAACTAGAAAATAAATACTTAAATTAAAAATCAAATTTAACAAAAACCAAATCGACGCCACAACCCACGGACAATAAGTTCCCGCCCGTTCTCACCGAACACATGATTCTGCTTCCTATCACTCTACTTGCATAAATCATCCAAGGGCATGCACCATAAAACTTGGCTTCAATAGTTTTCTCATATTTTTTCCACCCAATGTTATAGCTATTTTCTAGGTCTAATCTCTAATTACCTATTTGCATTCATTAAAATCAGAGAATCACATCCCCACCTCAAAGACTAAACTCTTCTTGTCCATTGTAGTCTTAATAAACTGGTAATCTCCGGTTCTTCTAACTTCTCCTGAACCATAACTCCTCTTCATCAGATTCTAAGGAATGCAGTGAGTTATTAGATGACTCATATTCTGACAATGGATTCATATTGCCTTGTTCATCAGTATTCATAACAATAGTGGCATCATAATCAAGATACTGGACATATATCTTCTAACATCTACTTTCCTCATCAATAAGGATTATCATCTTTTTATTAAACCCATCCGTATCTTCGAAAAAATTACACGTTTCAGTAGAACCCAACCTTCTAAATTGTAACTTTAATATAGAAATATAGCCTAAAGATTTCAGTTGATTCTAACTCAACATATGAAAACAAAATTTGCAGACCTAACTACATAATATGAGTTTTACCACCAATATAACAATTTTCAATACAAAAATTACCACCATATATCACATGTATCTCTACCTCATAATAAATCATTTTATCCTTCTTTTTCATCGAATATAAAATCTGCAATATTAAAAAAATCACAGTTATCATGGATCAAGAAAACAGTGATTATAATCTTGTAGTAATTTATTAATTAAAAGAAATGAGGCAAATACAATCTGACTATGATCATAACATAGAAGCTAGTAAACTTTATATCCTTGAGCACGTTGCTTGTGTTTTCTGATAGTTTATTTGGTGTTATATAAAATTTCTTAAGGTAATATACATGGTATATACTTAATATACATTCATTAAAGTTTCTTGGGAAAATAGGGAAATATATCTCATTCTTTTACATATTAGGGGATTTTATCCCACTCTTTTACTGTTAGGGAATTATATCCCATACTTTCATTCTGTTAGGGAATTTTGTCCCATGTTGCTGACTAAG
>JAPKLW010000336.1:589368-609833 GCA_026898455.1 Plectranthus barbatus | reverse complement strand
CAGCACTTGAGTGCTGGGTTTCAAATACAAATTTAAATACTGAAAGCAGATAAAGACAAAGGATTTTTATAGTGGTTCGATCAACTGATCTACGTCCACTCTCCAGTCGACTCACTGGAAATTCACTATAAGAGCAATCAGGTACAAAGAGTCCTACGATCTATCTCCAGCTGGTAGATGCCCCGTCTACCAGTCCATTGGATCAACCGCTCCCGGTCCTTGTCCTTCTTCAGCTCTCGTCAGATGGATGGAGTGCGAGCACGTCACTTCAACCTCCTCCTCTGACTGGTTGGGTGTTGAGTTCTCCCAAGAACGTAAATCCTCTACGGCAAACTGCCCGTAATAACTCAAGAGCTGGCTGACTCTAGAGCTGCTATGTTCTTCCTCAGAAAGAGAAAGAACACCAAGCGAGGTCTGTAACTTACAAGCTGGAAGCTTGAAGTCTCGTGTTTGAATAAATCAACACACGGATAGCCTTTAGAGAGGCCTCGAAAGTTGTATGCTTTTACTTGCTTGAGCGTAATAAATTTCAGTCTTTCGGTAGGTGAAGAGTTGGCCAAGAACATTGAATGTTGATGGATCCCAGGTATTTATAGCCGAGGGATCCCATTCAAATATTCTAGCCGTTTGGACACATCCGGAAAAGTCTCTGTCCTCGCATGTCCTTCTGACGGCGGCAGGTAGGAATTTCCGGAAAGCGCCATGCTTGTGTCCGCTTTTTCTGACACAGACCTCTTTGTGTCAGAACGGCTCTATTCGTCAGTATGAGGAATCTGAACTGGTGTCTTGAACTGATAGACTTTAAGGTATCCTCCCTTAAAGTCATACTTTGTCAGTATATTCCTCAGACGAATCTTCCTTTTTGTCTCTAAGACTCTGGGAGATCGAATCTTCAATTCTGCTGGTAACCTCCGACTGGTAGAACATACTGGTGATCTTGTGCTGGCAGTCTCTGCTGGTGACTTTCCTTAGCACAATCAAGGTCTACCAATTTGTCTGGATGTTAACTCTTGGAATCTCCCATGACTGGTGGCTTCACCGCTGGTGAATAGTGTCAGCCAGAACACGTATTCTGCTGGTAGGATTTGTCAGCCTCCTGCTGGTGAAATCCTTCCAACTGGTGAACAGTAGCCAGTCATTAGCTCTTGACTCCATGTTGATGAACAGTGTCAGCATGGGTCTGTCAGTCGTCTGCTGGTGAGACTTCTCTCAACTGGTAAGCACATCTCATGCTGGTGAACAGTGCCAGCATGAGTCTTGATCAGCTACGACTTACAACTCAAAAAGACCTAAACATGACTTTACATTTGAGACTAGAGCTATTCTAGAGACAAACTGACGCTGGTTGGACTTAGGATTTGATCCACCAAAACACTTAAACACCAAATCAAAGATCTAAGTTATCAACTGGGGAAGGGAAACTTAGATAATTCTCCCAACACCTTTAGATGTTGTGAGGAGGAGGTTGTCTTTTCTTTACCTATGAGAAGCTTGAATGAGTTTGAGGCTGAAAAAGTTTGTAAGAAGAAAAGGTTAAAGGATGTGGTTGATCCGAAATGGGACTTTGTGAGAGAAGAAAATGAAGATAATGATGATCCGGGGGACTATGTTGAGCATGACCAAGGGAGGACGAAGAAAGCTAGAGTTGATAGTGATCCACCTCGTAGTGCTAGAAGGAAGTTGTTCTTTTCGGAGGAGCAAGTGCCAAATGAACGAGGTATGAGTTCGGGTTCCGCACCTTTTGACCATGACTGAAAATTGAGGTAAGGTCGTCGAGCTATCGACGTTAAAAAAAATGCTTGTTGGGAAGCAACCCAATGATTTTTCATTTCGGTTATTTTCATGTCGATCTCTAGTGGCTGCTCTGTGAGACCCATCTAATCGTCAGCCCATTCTTCTTCACTCCTCCAATAGTTGAGACCCATCCTGGCCATCATAATTGCTCGGTCCTCATAATGTAGTTCATGAGTGGCAAAATCGAAGAATCTCCATCTCTTGAACTCTGTTCTCAACCATTCATGATCGATAGACTCACCTAGCAATTCAGCAGGATATGAATTCTCGACTTCAGCGGCAACCTAAGCTTCTATAAAAATGCAAATATCTTTTGCCCATGAGATGAGATCCTCATTCTTATCATCTCACACCGTGACAGGAGGACACCATTTCGCAATCATTTTTACTTTGTAGTTACTGTCAGGTAGTCCTTCCATGAGCACTCTTAGAGTTTCTTCTCTGAAGACAGATTCTCTATCGGTGACAGCTCCTGCATCCTTCTCATTTTTAGAACTAGGAATATCACTGAAGGATATACCTGATACTTCTGGAGAGCTGGGAATCGGAATGCATCGTTGCTAGATGGATTCAATTGTTCTTTTGAGCACATTCGTAGTGTCTGCAATAGTGTTCCATCCTGGAACCATTGATGGATCCACTCCCAATCCTCGTAGATACTGTTTATTATGTGCTCGCACGCTCGCAGTGAGCTCTGCTTGTAGTCGTGCTCAGGTTTCAACATCCATTGAGGTAGCTGCTTCCTCTTGTGCTTGCGTCTCTTCTCCAGTGATTACAGCATCATGTGTTCCTTCGTTTATAGTGATGATCTACTGAATGCCTTCTTGTATAGCTACCTCTGGTTGCTGTAAACCCTTGTCTTCTTTGTTGTTCTTTAGGTCAGCATTCTCTTTTTCTGTGACCTTGTCTTCTAAATCTACAGTTGGGACCTGGAATGACTCTGTCACCAGATCGTCTTCTGCCATAGTTGTAACAACTTGGCTTCCTCCTTGCGCAGCCAGTTGTTCCTTCTCAGTTTTTTTTTTTTTAGCAACAAAACTGCTTCCATCTTCCACAGCAGTCTGTATCAATCTTCTTTCAAAATTTTCTTCAGCACTTACGCTTCCCCCTTGATTGGTGGCGAGCTGAATTGGTATCACGTCAGAACTCCTTTATCCTTGCGCTGAAGTTTGCAGTTTTCTTGATTCCTTCACGGCTTGTTTCATCTATCTTTTCTCAAGATCAGCAGCTGATTCAACATCAGGATTTTCAAACCTTTCATCATTGAACGTGACCTTGCCTTTCCCTTTCTTGGCTTGTGCCTTCTCAACATCACTTTGAGTAATACGACCGGTTTCTTCTCCAGCTTGAATCTTGGCATTTTGCTCTGCATAGCTTGCCATGACTTCTTCATAGCGAGAGTCCCTCTTATCAAGAGTCATCCGCAATCTGAACTTGTCATTGTCTCTCTGTTTGTGTGACCTCTGGAGCGCTTTCTGTTATCGCCTCTCTTCTGAGATTCCTCCTTATCGGAAAATTCAAGCCTTCGTTTTGCAGTTGTATCAGTATTTTATGTTGCAGTTTCCTCGAGGACATCTGGAATCAGTAGAGAAGTTTCTACCTCCGGCACTGTGATTTTAATGGTTGTTCCTTAAAATCTGTCGTGCTTGCCCCTCTTTCTGGCTTGTTCGTCATCACCTGTTGGCTTCCTCCTCCTCTGCTGAGGGCTTCTTTGTGAACACCTCTTCTTCACAATGGGTGGTTCAAGGGGTTGACCAGTTTCTTGCGATGGAATGTCGACCAAATTTTCAAGTTCAGTAAACAGGGCATCTTGTTTTATTTTTCGCCTTTTTCTTCAACTACTTCGACGGCAAGTGGAACAGCGGTAGGCATGACAGTATGTCCCTGGTGTGGATCCTCTTTGTCAGAGCATGGATCATCAGGATTGACATTGCTTTTTTCTTTCGGAATTAAAAGATCTTTGAAACTCTTCGGCGGTTGCTATTTTCTAGTTGGTGGTATGTAGTTGGAGTAGACCAAATCTTCACCTCGGCAGCGTCTTCCTTCTGGTATAATTCCCACCAGAAAGTGGCTTATCTTTAATCCAAAACCCACGTCTTGGGTGAATGTGTGATCCTTCTTCACACTCTTGTTCTTGTAGACATGCGCTAGCCATTTGGCGTAGATGAACTTCATCAAATTTCCACGAACTTGATCCTCAATCGCCATCATAACAGCAAACTTCTTACCACTTAGTTCAGAAAGAGAACCAACTTCGCCTACTAACATCCTTATGACAACCAGTGCTAAGCTCTTCATTGGCTCTTTCAGTGACTTCAGTGGTGCAGCTATCTTCCATGGCTCTTTTAAGGTTTCCGTCTTCCATCTCAGCCATCTCCTTTCCATTTCGGCTTCATCATTGATTTAGTAGTTGGCTACATTTTCGCCGTCATTTTGGAGTCCGTACTTCTTCTCCAAAACTTCTGGACTTACCACAATCTTGATACCCAAAACACTTGTGGTGAAAAACTTTTCATCTTTACCAACTCCTGCGCGAGCAAAGAACTCTGCGACTATGTGTGGACAAAACTTCTCGGGTTCCGCAAATAGATACTTCAACAGATTCTTGCGGTTAAGTTTACCTATGAGAATTTCACACCAGTGCTTCTGGAATAACGGTTCTTAGAGTATCTTGTCTTTCTTGATTTGAGCGGATCTCCTTTGCTCGTAGGCGAGTTTACCATGCTCCTTACCATGACTTATGGAAACTAGGCAATAGTAGGAGATTGACTCATCAATGTCCTCAGTCTTGTAGATGCCTGTGAATGTCGGTTGGAGTTGTTTAGGCTCTTCGGGCATGTTGGGTCGTTCAGATGACTTTGCAAGAAGTACTGGTGCGGTTGGAAGATTCCGCCATGGATGTTTCTTCTAAAAGTTTCAAGAAGTGTAGAGCAGAAGAAATTTCAAAATCAGAAGTTATGGGAGTATTAGGGTTTATAATTCCCAAACCAAACTTCTTTTATACGATCTCAAGTAACCGGCTTTACTGTGAGCAGTTGAATCTTCTTCTTCTGATCTGGATGAATCGATGGTTGGGCAGTTGGTGATGGTTCGTCTTACGTCCCACTAAGTTGGAAACTTGTGCGTGGCTGACGTATCTCCTTAATATTCGTCGCTGCCCTAAGCTAGAGTCTCTTCTTCAATTAATGCAGACCCTATAGCTTCTCCATCAAAATATAGTCCTTCCTTTCAAGATATTTGAAATGATTATCTCCTCCTTGTCTGCTGGTCAACATGCAAATGTGCATTTGCTGAGGGTAGCATATCCAACAATGTGAAAAGCCTATGCTGAGATCTTGGACTCAGCATTCGATTATTGGAAATACCCCTTTATATAGAATGTAGTAGATCACATGGTTTGCTGAGAGCTTGGGCTCAGCATTTAGCTTCAGTAGGATGATCTCTAAGCAGCTATTTTGGTCTTTGTAGCTCTTCTACTCGAATGACTTGACTGTTGGTTGGTCTGATGGTTTCTTCTGTGACTGGTACATCAACAAGTTGTAGGTCTTCTAAGCTGTCTGCTACTCTTGTTGGAGTGTCTTCTGCCGAATGACTGTCTTCTGGCATATCTTCTGTTGGATTCTGGTTTACTGGTGTAGTACTTCTCCCTTCAGCAGTCTGCTCCTGGTTGTCTTCAGCAAAGTTGTCTTCAGTAATTCTCTCGCCATTCTGGGAACCTTCAATCGTATCTTCATTTTGCTGGGTGGCTTCATCTCCTTGAGTTCCCTTTTAACATGTAAGCTCTTTGAGAGAATTTATGGTGGCCTCAGCATTACCAGTTGCATCACTGGCCTTCTTAACTGTCGGCTGATCAGTCAAGGTCTTTAGTAGAGATGATGATTCACTCATTAACCTAGTGGGATCAATCGGTTCAACTTCGGAAATATTTGAGCCCGAAAGTCCATTGACATCATTGGTTTCATGAGCCTCATCTCCTTGATTTCTCATGGTCCTGCGCACTAAAGTAGCTTCATCAAAAATAACATTGCATGTTATTTCCACTAGTTTGGTTGTCTTGTTATGTACTCTGTATCCTTTGTGAGATGGATGTCCGTATCCTCGAAACACTCCTTCATCAGCTTTGGGAGAAAAAGTACTTAACTTTGACTTCCCATTGTTATGGATATAACATGGTGAACCTAAAGCACAAAGATGAGCTAAGGAAGGCTTACGACCATGATATATTTTGTAGGGGGTTTTATTGAAGCGAAGATTTAATTCGCTTTAGTTCTGCGTGTAGCAAGCATTCATAGCAGCTTCTCCCCAATTCCTTTGACTCAGATCTATATCTACTAGCATTTTTTGTACAGCCTCTTTAAGAGTCATGTTTCTCCTTTCTGGCAGGCCGTTCAGCTGAGATGTTCTTGCGGTGGACCTTTCATGTCCTATCCCAGCATCAGCGCAGAAATCCATCAATGCTCCGTTACAGAATTTTATCCCGTTGTCGGATCTTATTCTTTTCACCGTGAGCTCTTTGTCATTTTGAACTCTGAGTATCAGCTCAGGAAGGATAACCTTCATCTCGTCCTTGCTCTTGAGTAACCTCACCCATGTATACCTGGAATAATCATCAATAGCAACCAAGGTATATTGTTTATTACCTACAGTGGGTGGAGTCACTGGGCCAAATAAATCCATGTGCAGCAGCTCAAGGATTTTGTTTGAAGTGACCTATTCTGGATTGGATCTGAATGACGCTTTGACTTGTTTTCTTTAATTGGCAGGCTCTGCATATTCCTTCCTTCTTGAAAGTCTCTTGAGGTAGACCTATAACAATGTTATTTTTGGCAATGTAATTGATAGTTTTAAAGTTAGGATTCGTTAGCCTTTTGTGCCATAGTGAGTTCGTCTCTTCCTTGCTGAAAGCAATGAAGCATGATGCTTGTTGACCACTTTCCCAATCAGCGATGTAGAGTCCTCCTTTCCTGATTCCTTTAAGCTTTACTTCACTAGTGGTTCTATCAGCAACTTCACAACCTGTATCAAAGAAAGAAACAATGTATCCACTTTCATTTAGTTGGCTGATGCTCAGTAAGTTGTGCTTGAAACTATCGTCGAGGGCAACGTTGATTATTCGCATTCCATTCTGCTCGATGCACCCTCTTCTGATTACTCTAGCCTTTGAATTGTCACCAAATGAGACTGAGAGTCCTCTGGATTTTTGAAATTCCGTGAAGATCTCTACATCTCCAGTCATGTGACCTGAGCATCCACTGTCTAGGATCCATTCTTTTAATTTTCTTGAGGTTCTTCTTCCTGGACCCTATTAATGGTTTCCTACGGCTGCTAGAGTTGATTCTTCTGTCTAATCTTTATTGATATCTACCATGAATACCATGAGAACGTCCTCTTCATCTTTTGATGAGTAACTTTTGTCGTCATGATCTGGGATGTATGGTAATTCCGTCCTTGTTAATAAGGCTTTGGTGATAGCCTTTGTTGCTTGCCTTTCGAACAACTTTCTCAGTCTTTCTCTTTCCTCAGGATCTACTTGTGGGCATTCAAACTTTAGATGATTTGGGGAATTACATTCGTAGCATGTCCTTGACGCTTTCTTGACGTTCTTGTTGTCTGCTGGCTGACTTTGCTGGAAATCCTCCTTCTTTCCTTTGGCTTTCAACAGCAGCATTTGCAATTTCTTCATTTGTTCTTCCAGTTCGCTAACTGAGCATTCTGTGTCTTTGAATTGAGATTTGCTGGTGGAAGGAATCTCCTTTGTTGAACTAGACTGAGCTGGTCGATTTGAGTGAAATGGTTTCTTTGTCTTCCACTTCTGTTCGTCTTTCTTCATGAAGAATGCAGCATCTTCAACTGGTTCTTCAGTGGTCACTGCGGCACAAACTGCTTCATTTTTGTTGATCTGCGTGATGTCCCATTCATGGGCCTTCAGTTGAGCAAACACTTCTTTGGTGCTGATTGTTGATAGATCTTTTTCCTTCAGACTGGTTACTTTGACAAACCAATCCTCCTTTTGCAGTCTTGAGAGAATCTCTGAGTTCATGTCTGAAAGCTCGTACGTTTTTCCCAGTTTCTTTAACTCGGCTACTATGTTGTTGAATCTTGTCTCCATGTCCTTGATGGTTTCACGTGGAATCAATCAAAAAGATTCATACCTGTCTACACATTATTGTAGCTTGTTTCACTTCATCTAATCCGTTTCTTTGCTTAGAGTGCCAAGAAAATCCCACATCTCTTTGACATTTTCGTACTCCAATACTTCTGCCATTAAAGTAGGTGACAGGGCACCTAAAATTAAATCCATGGAAACATAATTTAGTTTGTCACGGGCTCGCTCTTCTGGAGTCCATTCTTCAAACTGCTTGTCCACCATTTCGTCTTGTCCTGCTACATCTTCTCCAATCCTTGTATTTAACTTTAAATCTTAATTGGTCCTTTTTCGATCACCTGTCTCATCTTAGGATGTACGTTCATCAGTGTGATCATCGACCTCTTTTTCTAGGTAGTGTAGGATTCTGGAGAGAACTTTGCAAGCTTCGCATTGTGCACCATTGTTTTAAACCTGAGCTAAATATAGATATGCAAGGAAAATCTGGATCTAGTCCTTAGCGACTCAAAAGCAGTTAGTCTGTAAAGACCAACCGCTATGATACCACTTGTTGGTCCCCGATCAAAGTGTTTTATATGCAGCGGAAGTATTAAGTTAATCTTGCAAGTATCTTGCTAAGTTCTCGACTTAGCTAGTGTTTATCAAATGTGTTTTAGCTCAGCTATTCGTTAATCCAAATTGCAGTTTATACTACAACACTTGGTGTGTTGAGTTTCAAATATATGTATACGCGGAATATAACGAAATAAGGTAGTAAAGACACAAGGTTTTTACAGTGGTTCGAACAACTGTTCTACATCCACTCTTCAGTCCTCCGATTGAAAATTCAGTAGAAGAATGAGTAAAAGGTCAAGCCTGATCTCTAAGGTTGAGCAGCTCCTCCGTCTGTTCAACGCGCACCTTCAAACACCTCGATCGCCAATCTTCAACTGGTGTCGCTCCGTAGAGTGAGGACAAACCTCCCTTCTCCTTAGACGTCGACTGCTGGGATTTTTATAGTTCTTCCCGGAACCTATCATTGTGTTGGCGTTGCCCATAAGAATCACGCTTGCATGGCAATCATGACTGCTAGATTCTTTCCAGAGAAGAAAGAATCTAAAAGTAACCTTGGAAGCTTAACTTTGCAGGTCTCGAGCTTTAGAGATGAAAGCTTGTAAAAGATTCAGTCAGGAACTTAGCTTGGATGTGTTCGCGTAATGTAGAGAATGTATATGATCTCTTTTTGTTATCTCTGAGTGTAGAAATTCGCGAACCTTTGAATCAAATAAGGATGACACTTATTTATAGGTGAAGATTCAAACGGCTGTTTAAATCTTATCCGTTAAACTCAAGGGGATTGCTCGCCTATTTGTGTTCTTCCTTTTTCTACAGCGGACAGAAACTCTTCAAGTCTCCTCGTCTCTGATTGGCGTAGAATCTATTTTTAGTCGTCTTTGTCAGAACGGATCTTTTGGTGTAGTTCTGAAACCTCCTTTGTACATCATGATTATTCTATCCTCTGATTTGTCGGGTTTTCTTGTGATTTGGATCCGTCTGATCTACGACTCTGTAGCTTCTCTTGATTGCTGATTGTCGTTTTCTGGTTGTTAGTACATGGTGGGTATCTCAGTAGTTTGAGCTAAGACCTTCGGATTCTGCCAGAGTTACTCCTTCAGCATTCTTGTAGCGTTCGTTCGCATTGCTGGCCCTTTTATTCTTTAGTAGTCTTCAGCAATCCATCAAGTTTGCTGACTCCTTCAGCAACCTTGATTCTTTTTCTTTCTAATTCTATTACAACTCGATTATGAATTCCTATACAGGACTTTTACAATCGACTCGATACTGAGTTGCTAGATCTTTGATGCACCAAAACATATCAAACTATGACTATAAATCAATTACAACAGAGAGGGTTTATAATATCTAACAATATTCCTAACACATCATATATTTCTGAGTCAATCCACTCAACCGTTTTCACTTAGCTTGAACTTAATCAGCCTACATGACTTTAGCATAACGAACTTTTGAGTTGCTCAGGGAATGTCACCATCGTATACTGGATGTGGTTACCTAGTTCCAGTACCAGACAGTCATACAAAAAATGTTACCACCCAAGATACAGATATACAAGCTCAACTAGAGCCTTTCACTGTATCTCAAAGTGACACACAATCAAGGTATACTTTTGTACCTTAATTTAAGTTTAGGATCTCATCAAGCAATCAAGATCTAGATTTCTTTCATGTCATATAAAGGAATCGATCTTAACTTAGGTCCTATCAATGCGTACCCCCGCATCAGCATACCAAGCAACAAAGATAAGCTGCTTATTACTATGTATGCAGCAACCTATACCGACAGTCTATCCTGGGACTGTCTTAGCTGTGATAACCATTTATATCTCGCTAGGTCAGATAATCCATACGATCTTCCATGATCTACTACACACCGTATGATCTCCCTATTTACGAGATAAGAGGATAAGAGTGTTTAAGAAACATGTTTGTTCATTCAGACAAGAGATGATCATACAACATTCATGATTCCCAGTATATTAACTAATAAACCTTGTACATAAAATACCAATCATAATGCTTTCAGTATATAATTCCATCAATCTCCCACTTATACTCAAAGCATTGTACAGGTGTTTTCCAAAGTATAGCGTGTCTAAAATAATCTTGCTATTACATCAGTCATTCCACGTGACTGGTTGTGCCCTCAGCCCAAGGTTACGTACATGCATCTCGTAGACCTTCAGAGGTAGAGCTTTTATGAATGGATCCGCTAGATTATTCTTTGTATCAATCTTCTCTACCAGCACATCACCTCTTGCTACGATTTCTCGTATAATATGGTACTTCCTCTCAATGTGTTTTGTTGCTCTGTGAGTTCGTGGTTCCTTTGAATTAGCCACAACTCCTGAATTATCACAATACACCGTGATAGTCTTGGGCAACTTAGCACGTCCAACTCCAGAAGGAAGTTTCGAAGCCATATTGCTTCTTTCGAAGCTTCCAAAGCTGCCACATATTCTGCTTTCATAGTGGAGTCAACAATGCACTTCTGTTTTGCACTCCTCTATGATATGGCCCCACCTCCCAATGTAAACACTTAGCCAGAGGTAGAATTCTTTTCATCTCGGTCTGCCTGGAAATCCGAATCCGCATAACCTACAGGGCGCAACTCCTCACACTGATAGACGAGACAATAGTCTCTAGTCCTTTTCAAGTATTTGAGTATGTGCTTTACCGCGATTCAATGCACCTGTCTAAGGTTATACTGATATCTTGCTACCATGCCTACAACGAAGCAGAAATCTGGCCTCGTAAATAGCATTGCATACATGAGACTCCCCACGGCCGATGCATACGACACGTTGCTCAACTCATCTTTCTCCTTTTGTGTCACCGGACACTGATCCTTGGAAAGATGCACACCATGTTTGAAGGGTAACAGACCTTTCTTGGCAGTTTGCATTCTAAAACAGGCAATCACAGTATCCACATATGAAGCTTGGGACAATGCCTGCATCATTTTCTTTGGCTCCCACAATACTTTTACCCCTAGGGTGTATCCTGCATCCCCAAGGTCGTTCATATGAAACTGCTTGGATAACCACCACTTTATTCCCGACAATACCTCCACATTGTCTCCAATTAGGAGGATATCATCTACATAAAGTGCAAAGAACACCACGCTTCCGCTGACATATAGACGGTACATGCAACTCTCATTTGAACATTGTGAAAATCCATATGATTCAAACACTTCATCAAAACGTAGATTCCATGACCGTGAAGCTTGCTTGAGTCCATACAGCGAATTCTTGAGCTTCCAGACCAAATGCTCTTCGCCCTTCCGCACATATCCTTCTGGCTATTGCATATAGATGTCTCAACCTTCTTCAAGGTACCCATTCAGAAACACAAGTTTAACATCCATCTTCCCGATCTCTAGGTCCATATGTGCTTCTATGGCTAAGAGTATCCGAATGGACTTAAGTATGGCTACCAGTGAGAAGGTCTCTTCATAGTCTACACCTTCTTTCTGACTATAACCCTTCGCCACCAACCTTGCTTTGAAAGTTGTAATTTCACCATTCACTCCTTTCTTTCTTTTGTGTACCCATTTGCACCCTATGGCTCGATAGCCATCTGGCAAATCTATTTTCTCATATACATCCATAGCCGTTATGAATTCTATCTCCAAATCCATGGTGATCTACCATTTGTCCGCATCTTTATCAGATACTGCCTTGTCATATGTCTATGGGTCGGTATCATCCAATCCGCTTTCCGGGATCAAGTCAAAAGACTCTCCCATGAACATGTACCTTTCTGGTTGCCGAACAACCCTCCCACTATGATGAGGCATCTAAGTCGTGTCAGTAGTTGGCACAGTACTCGTTGGTCCCATACCTTGCATTGATGACAGTGTTCGTATTCCCTCACCTATTCTAGGTGGATTTACTAATACACTGAGTTTTCCCGATGGAATCGCTTCATTACCTCCAAGCTCGTGGAGTATAATTTCACTCTTGGATCTGTGGTTTCTTAAATATTTGTCCTCCAAGAATCTCACGTTGGTACTGACAACGACTTTCTGACTCTCAGGACAATAGAACTAACCAGCTTTCGTTTGCCTGGGATATCCTACAAACAACATCAGCTTACACATACTTTCTAACTTATCAGGTTCCTTTGTCAGCACATATGCTGGACAACCCCAAACCCTCATTCTGGTTAAACTTGGCGTTCGTCCGTATTAGAGTTCCAGAGGCATTTTAGGAACTAATTTAGAAGGAACCAAGTTAAGCAAATAGGCCGTTGTCTCCAAGGCATATCCCCGAAACAAAATCGGCAAGCTTGCATAACTCATCATGGACCTAACCATTTCCAAAAGAGTCTTATTTCTTCTTTCCACTACATCACTTCTTTTAGGGGTTCCTGATGCAGTCCACTGGGACATAATCCCGTTGTCTGTCAGGTACTGAAAGGACTCGTTACTGAGGTATTTGCCAGCATGATCCGATCATAGTGTCTTGATAGTCTTATCTAGCGTCTTTTCTACTTCTGTCCTGAACTCTTTGAATTTCTCAAAAAATTCAGAATTGTAGCGAAGCAAATAAACGTATCCAAACCCTGAGTAATTGTCAATAAATGTGATGAATTACTCATAACTTCCACGAGCTTGCGTACACATCGGTCCACATAAGTCAGAGTGGATCAGTTCTAACACATCCTCTGCTCGAGACTGACTTGCCTACACATCCTCTGCTCGAGACTGACTTGCCTTAAAAGGCGTGGTCGTCATTTTTCCTTTTATACAGGATTCACAAACTTGATGAGGCACGACTTGGACAGAAGAGCCCATCATTCACTAGTCTTTTGATCATCTTTAGATTGATGTGACCTAGTCTCAAGTGCCAGAGATATGTTTGATCCTCATCGGAAGAAAATTTTTTAAATGATTATTATTATTGGATGAGTTCGCAACATTCACAGAAGATTTATGCATACAATTAATGATAAAGAGAGAGTCAGTCAGTTTGCCATAACAGATCACACCATTATTTCCAATGATAGAAACTCCACTATAAAAAATAACTGAAAATCCATCATTAAATAACTTGGAAACTGAAATTAAGTTCCGCCGAAACAGCGGCACATATAAAACATCTTGTATTGTTCTCAAAGCATAAAGTAAAATCTCTAATGGCTACTGTTAAGACTCGCTCTCCGCTGCCCATTCAGATGGTAATCTCGTCATGCTTCAGCTGCCTTGTCGGCCTGAACCCCTGCAAAGTATAACAAACATGATCAGTAGCTCCAGTATCCACTACCCATGAATAGGTAGAAATTGATGCTAAATATGTTTCCATTATAAATGCACATGACACAACTTTTCCAGTCTTCCTGACTTGACAATCTTTCTTACAGTGACCAGCCTTGCCGCATCTGAAACACTTGTCCTCTCTTGCAACTATGCCCATTGTCCTTTTTGACTTCTTCGTAGAAGTAGTACCTTTGGCTTTCTTCTTAAACATTCTTTCGTGCTTCTTGCCAACCAGTGCAGCAGAACGGTTTCCAGAAGTAGCCAAACCAATCTTTTCTGGAAGCATTACTAACTCCGCTGCTATCAAGTCATTGGGCAACTCATTAAGAGTGTACTCTTTCTTGTTCATGATAGCATTCAGTCTGAAGTTCTCGAAGGACTTCGGCAAAGAGTTAAGAATGATATCAACCTGCGCTTCCGCATCGATACCACCTCCGTGCAACGTGAGTTCATCCATAAGATGAGTCATGTTGACCATGTGCTCCCTGACCGAGCTACCATCATACATCTTCTTTCCCACGATCTCCCTCATGAGATTGAATCTGACAGCTCGGTCCGACTCACCATAGGTCGTTGTGAGGTTGTCCAGATGTCACTAGCTTTTTCATATGAATGATGTCGATGTGCAAGTACCTTGGACATTGTAGTCATAATATAGCATTTCACTATATTGTTTGACTTGAGCCACTTGTTATAGTAGCTCTTTTCCTCATCAATCGATGCAGCAGTGGGAGTTGTCGGACGAGGCTTATCAAGGACAAATATGTGTTCCTCTGCAACAAGGATGTAATCCAAATTGCGATTCCAATTTTGAAAATTAGGACCGGTTAACTGCTTTGGTGTTTAGATATAGATCATATTTGGTAAAGACATGTCTGAAATTAATAAATTAAAGCAGAAATTAAAACATTAATCGCAAACTTATTGAAACACATAAATATTGAAACCTTATGATAAAACAATATTAACGTTTCCTCCAGTTTTCCCATGTATTACTATTGAAAGCCACACATGTGGACATTTAAAGGTAGAGGCTCTTATATTGACTTAAGTCTGACCGAGCTTTGATATCTTTTGAATAGCTCGTGCTTTAAAGGTAGATGCTCTTATACTGACTTCCAAAGGTTAGTATAGCTAGCCCTCATACCGAATTCCCATATTTAGTATGGTTGACCCTCATACTGACTGTCCACAGTTAGTATAGAAAATGCCCTCATACTGATTTCTCCTGATGAGTATTGGAAACCCTCATACTGATTTCTCATAGCCAGTACGAGGAAGCCCTCATACTCTCCTGGTCAGTATGTAAAACCCTATACTGAGTGCTCCAACTCGGTTTTGGTTAAGGCTATACTTGGTGGAAACCAAGTTTCAAGGCTTGTAGATTATCAGTTCTCGAGCATTCTCCTTTGCTCGGTCTTCAGCCTAAGTTTTATTACAACTCGATTGATCCTATAAAAGGATTACAAAATAGAACCCGAGAAACTGAAAAACTGACTAAGATGGCTTACAATCTTTGACCCACCAAAACACAAAAAGTAAGGAAGGATTTGTCTAACAAAAATCCTAACAATTTCCCCATTTTTGGTGTGGTCAAAGTCATCTTTAACCTAAGCTGATGAGGTGTAGATAACTTTACAGTTTTTAAAAGTTTGACAAATAGTTACATAAACTCAGAAAAGTTCCCCCTCAAAGTCAGCTTTCTACTTAAGATCTTCTCCTTATAGATTTGGAGAGATATTGCTTGATTGATTTTCAAGTTAGTTTAAAGCAGTTTTAATCTTATGTAGGAGAGAGTTAGAAGCCTGTTGATTTACACTGGAGAGTGTAATTGCAGCGTATGAAGAACGAACGCCTTTGTTGGACAAAAAGAGATTGTCATCAACAAGTCAGTTTATCCTTTAATTTTTTTTTCATTACACTTATAGGGATAAACTAACTAAAAAGAAACCTATTACAGAACTATTACAAGTCTATACTAGGCTGCTTTCGATCTTCTTGATGTTCTTCTAATTGACTGTTGTTGGATTCTTGATCTTATTACCTCATCCAAGGAATACAGATGAAAAGGCTGATCGGCTTTTCACTGTTCTTGGACTTTCGTCTTCCTGCAGTTTTCAATCTGGGAGGTAGAGCGGGTGGCTTTGCACTTTATGGGAGGGAAAGATAAAATGTCTTCCCTTTTCTTCTCTTCCCACCTCCCTGCTTCTTCTTCATTCGCTAGGATCTCCTTCATGAATTGCGCCTTTGAAGGCAAGGAGACGAGGCGAAGAAGCTCTCTAAGTGAACATGCCCCGTTGCTTGGCATGTCACTTTGAGCAGTGAGCCCTGTGGGTTTGTAGAATGAGACTACAACGGAAGAAGGTATCTTGTGATATCTTCTGATCCTTCTACAACCTTTTTGCCCTACTCACTCACAAGATTTTGATGTCTTCTGCACCTCCCATACTCCTTTTCCCCCTCTTTGACCGCACCCAAAAAGAGTGGTGAGGTTCTATCTTATGGCTTGGGCTTTTTCACCTTGTTGCCATATCTAAGGAAAGTTTTGGTTGAAAATGAAGTATAAACTTGGAAGGAAGGGTTCGATAATGGAGAAATGAGAAAAAGTGTTTCACAGATGAAACAGATGAACCCTATTTATAGTAGAGAGAAAAGTCATTTAAACGGGTAAGGGTACCGTATGACCTTTCGGTTTCTTGATATTCGGTGAAGATTGGGATACGTTGCCTCTCGATGCACATTGGAGATTTGATTGGAGCAACGTGGGAAGAGATGTTATCCACATATCAAACCTTGATTCATCGATGCAAGATACACATTAATAATATTGTAACCGATGCAATCGCCTTTGAAATTCAAAATCCCGCCTTTCGAACTTCCAAACTGACTAGGAGTCAATTACTAAACTGAGAGTTGGAACTCAGTTTAATTCCACATCCTTCCTTCAGAAATATTCTAAGTGTTAAAAGCTTGGTTTTCTTCAGCAATTCAGTTAGAAACTTAGTGGAAGTAAGTTTCGGCTTCTTTGGATGCTTCTGGAAATGATTTCTTCTGTTCTTGGCTGTGTGAACAGCTTCATACTGAGTTGTGGGGACACCACTTGAAGAGGTATTCTTCAAAGATTAAATAAGTATGAAGTCTTCATGCTGAGTGACACGCCAAGTTTATGAAATTGAGAGTTGGAATTCAGTTTTAATCAGCAGCCGATCTTGCTTTAAGTTCATGAGAAAAACTGAGAACTCGAACTCAGTTTTATTCAGCATCACTCTTCTTCAATAGGAATCTCGTCGATCTCTAATAGACCAAGTTTGATGCAAAGATCCTTGAATCTGGTCTCTGGGAGTGATTTGGTGAAGATGTCTACTCTACGGACACATCTTTCTTTTCAACATGATATCTGATGAAGTGATACCTCATGTCGATGTGCTTGGTTCTAGAATGATGAACTGGGTTCTTTGTGATGCACATTGCACTACTATTATCACATTAGATAGGCACACACCCAGTTTCGACATCATAGTCGAGTAATTACTGCTTGATCCAAAGCACCTGAGCACAGCAGCTTGCGGCAGCAACATACTCAGCTTCAGTTGTAGGCGTGGCGACTGAGTGTTGCTTCTTGCTGAACCAACTTACAAGCTTGTGTCCTAGGAACTGACACGTTTCACTTGTGCTCTACCTGTTGATTCTGAATCCTCCAAAATCTGAATCTGAATAAGCATTCAGAGTAAGCTCATCCGATTTTGGATACCAAATACCTAGTGACTTTGTCCCTTTGAGGTATTTGATTATTCTTCTGGCAGCCTCCATGTGCGACTTCTTTGAATTGGCTTGAAACCTCGCACATACTCCAACTGAGTAGGAAATATCTGGCCTACTAGCAGTTAAGTATAGGAGTGACACAATAATGCCTCTGTACATAGTTAGGTTGACTGTTTCGCCTTCTTCATCAAGATTGATTTGAGCACTTGGGCTCATCGGAATTCTCAAGGGTTTGGTCTTCTCTGGGAAAAACTCGTTGATCAAGTCCTTGGTGCACTTCTTCTGGTTGATGAAGATTCATCCTTCAGACTAAATGACTTGAAGACCCAAAAAGTAAGTCAGTTTGCCCATCATGCTCATCTGGAAGCTGCTTTGCATAAGTTGGGAAAATTTTTCGCACATCTTCAAGTTTCTGCATCCGAATATAATATCATCAACGTAGATCCGCACTAGAAGAATGTATGACCCATCCTTTATTCTGAACAGCATTGTGTCAATTTTGCCTTTTTGAAAACCATTTTTGAGGAGAAACTGAGACAGCGTCTCATACCAAGCTCTAGGTGCCTGCTTTAACCCATAGAGAGCCTTCCTCAATTTGTAAACTTGATTTCCTTCTTCTAAGGCAAAGGGTTGTTCCACATATGCTTCTTCTTTGAGCTCCCCATTCCGAAAGGCACTCTTCACATCCATCTGGAAAACTGTGAAGTTGTTGTGGGCGGCATAAGCAAGGAATAGACGAATAGCTTCAAGTCTTGCTGCCAGAGCAAAAGTCTCGTCGAATTCGATCCCTTCACATTGAGCATATCCTTTTGCTACCAGCCTTACTTTATTCCTTATTATATTGCCTGTCTCATATCTCTTATTCTTAAAGAACCATTTGGTGTCGATAACTGACTGATAATTTGGTCAATCCACCAAGTACCAAAATTTATTCCTTTTGAACTCAGCAAGCTCCTCTTGCATGGTGTTGATCCAGTCAGTTGACTTTAGAGCATCTCCGATCTTCGTGGGCTATGATTCCTGATAGATAAAACAAGTAAGCAATGCACTCCCTTTTCTCGTGTGAACTGAGTTGGCAACATTGTCTAGCACGGCTTCTTCGGGATGGTTTCTCAACCATTTTGGCCTCTAGAGTTGGGTAACTTCAACATTGAACGAATAATCCAGGATACTCAGTACCGTTTGCTACCGATACTAAAACTTGAACTAAGTCACCTTGACTGGAGTCTCCTTCTCCAGCGATGACTTCCATAGACTGCATTCCTTGGTCTTCTTGACGCACAGTCAGTTGGACTTCTTCAGGATGAGCATCTTCATCGTCTGGTAAGTCAGTTTGAGAAACTCTATTCTAGTTGCGCTTTCAAACTGAGCTCTGCCTTGATCTTTTGAAATTCTCCCTTGATTGATGCTTGTGATCATCGTTAGTGAACCAAAGGCCTCAGCAGGGTCAATCGCATCACAGGCCTCGTCCTCTGGAGTACTTAGATGATCATTCACAGATCTGGCCTAAGAAACTTGACTTGGATCTTCTTTTTCAAAATTTAGTTTCTCACAGCCATTTTTGACCTCATAATTACCAAGTTCCAGGTCCTTTAAGGTCCTGCGCACTAAAATAAACTCATAAAAAACAACAGAGCATGTTACTTCCACAAGTCTAGTGGTCTTGTTGAGTACTCTGTATCCCTTGTAAGAAGGGTGTTCATATCCGAGGAACACACCTTTATCCGCCTTCGGACTGAAAGTATTCAGCTTAGACTTTCCATTGTTATGGATGTAACATGGAGTACCAAACGCACGAAAATGAGCTATAGAAGTCTTACGACCATTGAAGACTTCGTACAAGGTTTTGTGATGGCAACTGTTGATAGCGCTTCTGTTCTGAGTATAGCACGCCGTCATCAAGGCTTCTCCCCAGTAGCCTTCTCTTAAGTCAGCTTCAGCAAGCATAGTCCTAACTACCTCCTTGAGTGTTCTGTTTCTTTGTTTGGCAAGACCATTCTGCTGGGGCATCCTTGGAGCTGACTTCTCATGAGCAATGCCAGCATCAACACAGAAATCCATCAGCGGACCGTTGCAAAACTCAGTCCCATTGACAGATCTGATTCTTTTGATGGTGATTCCTTTTTAGTTTTGTACTTGAAGGATGAGCTCTTGAATTTGAATCTTCACTTCATTGTTGCTCTTCAGCAGCCTTACCCATGTGTATCTCGAGTAGTCATCTACCACAACGAGAGTGAACCTTTTTCCTCCAATTGTAGGTGGCTTGACTAGTTCGAATAGATCCATATGAAGTAGCTCGAGGACCTTGTTTGTGCTTGTTGTGATGGTTTGATTCTTGAATGAAACTCTGGTTTGCTTTCCTATCTTGCACGCTCTGCAAACACCTTCTTCATTCTTGAACTGGCTTGTGGTATGTAATGCCCCATTTTCATAAAAGTAAAATGATGGACAATAATTGCATAAAATGGGCACGTCACTTTTATTTAAAATAAACTTACAAAATAAATTATTTTCTTTTAAAAATAACATATAGGGAAAATAAATATTTTATTTAAATTCCTCGTCCATCATCTGCCACTAGCCCATCGTCCGACATTTAACCTGAAAAATAGTAATAACTTTAGGGTGAGCGTTATTGACTTTGTGATGATCACGTTTATCCAAGCTATACAATTATAACAAGGTAAATATAGGCAGCCATTCGGCTAAATAGAGCACATGGGCAGCCCGTCGGCTTATCTCGTGGTTAGCCCGTCGGCTAAATCGTAGGTACCTGCATGAAAGCATAACAAAGATAAACTAAAATGTGTCACACATAGATCCCCACCTTGACTTGAACTTCGCTTGAAATCGAAGAAATACTTATTAGTTCCATGCGCCGCCTAAATCATCATCATAATAATAATAATAGCAATGTGATAAAATAATTAAATTGAAATAATAATAATAATAATAATAATAATAATAATAATAATAATAATAA
>JAPKLW010000336.1:518314-576229 GCA_026898455.1 Plectranthus barbatus | reverse complement strand
TCTCTCGATCCTTCAATTGAAAATAGATTTGAAATAAAATCAAAGAGTTTAAACCAATACAAGGGTTTGAATAAATAAATCAAAACAAGCATCACAGATGGAGAAACCCTAGAACCTGTTTAGGGTTCTAGCCTAACATATTGAAGAAAAACATTGCAGGGGAAATTAAAGATTGCATTAAAAAGTAAAGGTTTAACAAAAAGTAAAGAGGAATTCTAACAAAACTTAAAGAAAACAGAAAATAAAGGTGTAAAAACTGTAAAGGGGAAAGGTATAAGATTAAAGGATTAAAAGCTAAAAGATAAAAAGAAGGCTAATAATTCAGAGCTATTGAAGAGTTTATATAGAAGTAGGGTTGAGGCCTTGGATGGATATCTTCAAAAGGTATGATTTATTGCTTCCAATTTGATGTATATCTTGTTCCCCAAGCAATTCTCGCCCAAAATATATGAAAATCCTGCAAAATCTCGCCAAAACAGTTTGTCTCGGTCGAGATAGGCCTTGCCACGGCCGAGATGGATGCTTCTGTCTCGGTCGAGATGGCCTTCATTTCGGTCAAAATAGAGACCGTTTTCGCCACTTCCGACCCTTCTGCGCAGTCTCACGGTTTTGGCCATAACTTTTGCGTCCGAACTTCGATTGACCCGATTCTAGTTCGTTGGAAAGCTAACTCAAAGATATTTTAAATTCCATGCTCCATTAGCTCAGATTCCATCGGTGGAAGAATTTGTGACTGTTTCTTTGAACATCTGCTGCTTTCAGTACGGGTTCTCCATTGGATTTGGCCTAAAACCTGCGAAATCTTACCATGGCAAGTATAACACCCTCTAATATATACTCATGCTCAGTTTATTCAAGAAAACAAGCTAAAATGCATAAAAGAAAAAAAAATAATGCGATAAAAGAGTAGAAAAACGAGCTTATCATAGATCGCGCCAAAATTGTGGCGATCTCAAAGCTGCCACCGCCCACCAATGAGAAGTCAGTAAGAAGTTTTCTGGGGCATGCAGGCTTCTACCGGAGGTTTATAAGGGAGTTTTCAAAAATCTCAAAACCTCTTAGTGCTTTACTCATGAAAGATGCAAAATTTGTTTTTGATGAAAATTGTCTGCAGGCTTTCGAGAAACTGAAGCTGGCCCTGACAACCGCCCCAATTCTCATTTCACCAGACTGGTCAGAGCCATTCGTCTTGATGTGCGATGCCAGTGATACAGCAGTTGGCGCTGCTCTGGGGCAGACAAGGAACAAAATTTTTTGAGTAATTCACTACGCCAGCAAGACCTTGGATGAAGCTCAGGTGAACTACACCACTACTGAGAAAGAGCTACTGGCTGTGGTCTTCGCCTTCAATAAGTTTCGGGCATACCTGGTTGGGGGCAAAGATGGTGGTGTACACGGATCACGCTGCGATCCGATATTTGTTCGCGAAGAAGGAGGCAAAGCCGAGGCTGATCCGGTGGATCCTGCTGCTGCAGGAATTCGACATGGAAATTAAAGACCGAAAGGGCTGTGAGAATGTGGTAGCAGACCACCTTTCAAGACTGGAGAATCCGGTGGAGGGAGATGACCCGAAGATCCGGATCACTGAGGTGTTTTCAGATGAGCAGCTGCTTGCTGTGGAGGAGATAGATCCATGGTATATCGATCTTGTGAACTTTTTGGTTGCAGGTGTCTTACCGCCTGATCTGACTTCTCATCAGAAGAGGAAATTCTTGCATGACTGCAAGTTTTATTACTGGGACGAGCCATTCCTCTACCGCCGATGCGCTGATATGGTGATCCGGCGATGCATCGGGGCGCAGGAGCGGGAAAAGATAATGGGGGACTGCCATTTATCCCCTTACAGAGGCCATTGTGCGGCAAATAGGACAGCCGTAAAAATCCTCACCAGTAGATTTTACTGGCCTACTATTTATCGCGACTGTCAGAGATTCGTGGCCAGCTGCGATAGGTGTCAGAGGATGGGGGGCATCTCAAAGAAGGATGAGATGCCACAGAAGTTCATGTTGGAAATAGAGCCGTTCGATGTGTGGGGTATTGATTTCATGGGACCATTCCCTAAGTCCCATGGATATCAGTACATCCTGTTAGCTGTGGATTATGTGACCCGGTGGGTAGAGGTTATCCCCATTGTGACTGGCGATTCTAAGGTGGTGCTGAGGTTCTTGCAGAAAAATATTATGACCCGTTTTGGAGCACCGCGCGCACTACTGAGTGATGGGGGGTCACATTTCAAAAATTGATGGCTGGGGAGTTTACTGGCAAAATACGGAGTTCAGCATAAAGTCACATCTCCGTATCACCCCCAGGCCAACGGGCAAGCTAAATTGGCGAATTGGGAGATAAAGCAGATCCTAGAAAAATCTGTTGTTTCTAGGAAAGACTGGGCTACTCGTCTAGATGATGCTCTGTGGGCTTACAAGACTGCCTTCAAGACTAAAATTGGTATGTCGCCTTACCAATTGGTGTTTGGAAAGGCATGCCACCCCAGTAGAATTGGAGCACAAGGCATACTGGGCAGTCAAGAAAATCAACTGGGACCTGAAAACTGCATCTGAGCAGCGGTGCCTACAACTGACTGAACTAGAGGAGTTCCGGGCTGAGGCATATAAGAGCTCCAGATTGTACAAGGAATGCGCCAAGAGGTTCCATGACCGGCGTATTCGCAGCCGCAGTATCAATCCGGGGGATCAGGTACTTGTTTTTAACTCTAGACTTCGACTATTTCCTGGTAAACTTAAGTCTAGATGGTCTGGTCCTTATATCATTGCAAAAGTTAACTCTAATGGCACACTAGACTTGGTAGGATCTGATGGCACACACTTCACCGTCAATGGTCATAGAGTGAAAACTTATCTGCAATCTGAGTCCGTGTCTACCGTTTCTGAGTTGTCTAGCTACAGACAGTAAATAAAGCGCTTGTTGGGAGGCAACCCAACCTATTTCTGGTTTTGTATACAGTTTTGGTCATTTTTTAAGTTAGTACTTGTTTTAATTGGTTTGTTATGCTTTTGTTTTGAGTTGGTCTACCCCATTTTCCATATTTTACGTTCACTTTTGGTTGTTCAGTTCATTGGGTGCAGGAAAGGAGATCAAAATGCGAAAATATGCTGAGGAATGCAAACTCGGCGACCCAGCTACACGATCGACGATCGTCGATCGGGAATGTTGGATCGCCGAGTTCCCCATCAAATTCTGGCCAGGTTCGAAACAAACTCGGCGACCGGAAATCAACATCGGCGATCGCCGATGTTGCTGGTTGGGTTGCCGAGTTCGCAATTTTTTAACTTTTGTTTCGGCACAAAATCGACGACTCATTTACGAACTCGACGATCGCCAATTTCGTAAATGGGTCGCCGAATTCAACATTTTCTGAAATTTCCTTCGGCACCAACTCGGCAACCCATCTGCAAACTCGGCAATCGCCGATCAGCATCTGGGTCGCCAAGTTCGTTTTAAAACCTAATTTGTCGACGGTTTTCACACATTCACCCACAACTCCACCAACACTCCCCACACCCACGAAACTTCTCTCTAAAATTTCGAATTCACCTTTCAATATCTCACAAATTCCTCTTGCACACTACCCTCCCATCATATTAGCAAGAGTCCTATCCGAGTGGTTCGAACGATTTCGCCCAAGAAGTCACAAATCCCCAATTTCTAGGTTTTCCTCTTTTGGTTCAATTTTGCTTCGGTTCCTAGGTAATTCTTCGTCCTTTCTTGTGTTTAATGTCGTTTCTAGGGCTCATATATAGTTGTATTTACATTTTCGTTACTACATTGCATGTTTAGAATATTGCTTTGAATTATGTCGATGGAATATCTAACTATTGTTGGGTTGAATTGGCATTGCCTCTATGAATTCTTATGGAATAATTATGAGCATTCGAACGTTCTATTCGACATTTGAATGTTAATTCCACTTTGTTTTTTGTAATTATGGGTTATATTTTAGTTTGGGGGACTTGGGAGATTGTTGTTCATGAAGGGCATGATTAAATTATGGGTGATGTTGCTATTGAATTTTTGAGTTGAATGATAGGTTGTTTGGTTCTTTGACTTCAATTGGCATGGGAATCAAATGAGTGCACTTATACTTAGTTGAATTTTGGGGTTAATTTTCTCTTATTGCTTTGGTTATGTTCAATTGTGTTATGTATGCATTCAATATTATGTTCTTGTTGGTTGATGCTTAGTATTCTTTTGTAGGCTTCTATGGCACCTCGACGCCGCATTGAGTCCACCAGGCCAGAATCATACGGAATTCAACTCCGGGGGCTGGAACTTCATGAGAAATTCAAGGCCCTGGTGGAGAGAGGGGTTGTCGCAACCCGGTATGCAGATCTGGATGCTCTGCAGGCACTGGGACTACTTGATAATGTCAGGGAGCTCTTCTCCAATATTGGTTGGGGGCCCAATCTGGATCTCGAGGCCCCCACCTACAAACGCTTCACCCTGGAGATCATGACCGCTTTCGAGCTCACCACCACTGGTCGGAATATACCGGAAGGAGCCACATTTCGGGCGATGAATAAAGACCAGACTCTTACATCCAAACAGATTAACCGGGCACTTGGTGTGCCCAATGTTGGGGTCTATACTAGGTCGCGAGGATTCGACGCGAAAGTTTTCTGGCCCACCATCTGTGCTGCCGACAGCTCGGCATGGGAGTCTAGTAAATGCAAGGCCTCAATGATCTGGAACCCTGTATTTCGGATTATTCAGCGAATTCTGGCACACACTCTTTTTGCCAGAAAGGACAACAGCTCCATGAGGGATGTGGAGCTCATGGTGATCTTCTGTATGCTTCATCAGCAGTCTCTGAACTTTGCCCAACTATTTCTACTACAGTCCAGTCGGGCATCCTCAGCTAGCCGAGGGCCGATATGCATCGGAGGGCTCTGGATCCATCTTCTGATTTTGATGGGTATTGACGTTAAGGGACAGCAGGCAGAGCCACTGACTAGGCTCAGTTTGCAGAAGTTGGTAGCCCTCCGCTTCATCCGGACTGCCCACCCACCTTATCTCTTTTGTCAGCATACACCCACTTCCCGCTGCCAAATCCCGAGCTCACTAATGTAGGGATTCAGCGCTACCGCAACAACTGGCAGCTGGATACTTTGGCCCATGTGGAGGCGATTCAGGCCGTAGTGGCTGAGCGAGAGAGGAATCCAAGATTTCACACTGAGGACGAGGACGCCCATGAGGAAGAGGAAGCCAATGAGGACGACCATGACGAGGATGCCGGCGGCACTGAACATGACACGGACCGGGAGCAGCTCGGTGACCGATCACGCCGCCTTGAGCTAGGAGGAACATCCCGGGGGACCCAAAGGGACACCTCCACTTTCTACGAGTGTCGCACACACCGTGTGGCATTTGAAGAGCGCCTGAGCCATTTGGAGCAACAATGGGGAGAGTGGAACGCCGAGCTTCAGGCTATTTCTACGGCTCAGGCTACATACACCACTGAGCGCTGCTCTTTCGAGGAGGAGCAGCACCGGGATTGAACAGCTCGACGATCCTTCGAGGATTAGCAGAGGGAGCAGTGGTCGGCGCAGCAGCGTCACTTTGACCGGCAGCAGGAGGAGTGGGCGGCGCAGCAGCAGCACTTTGCGCTGGAGAGGGCACGATGGGAGCAGCAGCAGGCAACTGAGGAGCAGATGCGCCAGTTCATGGCTCGCTTCCCGCAGTACTGGCCTCCGCCACAATGAGGGTCCATTAAGGTTTCACACACATCTCTGTGATCTTTTCCCACAAACTTATTCTTTCCTTTGTATCGAATAAGTTTGGGGGAGGGGGATGTGATCGGTCGATGTGTGTTTCTCCCTTTTTCTTTTTCTGCTTCACCTCTAACTGGTTTGAATTTGAATTTGAGACTACCGCATCATGAACCATTTTATGTGTTTTGGTTATTTGTTTTGCTAGAGTAGATTAGGTTAATTCAACTTGTAGTTGTTTCTTTTCCATTACTGTTGGGTCTGTAATCGGAAATCTTTATTTTGGAAGGGAATGAAATGACTGGGCTATTATTATCTGCATTATTGATCAAGTTTATGATGACAACGTTTTCTTTCTCGTGAGACTTATACTAATAACTTGCACATAAATTGGTGGACTGTTACGAAATTGATTTTGGCCTCTGAAATAAGCTTATAGCCTGTGAGAATTGAGCCTGTGTTTGTTTCACTAAGAGTATGTCATTGTACACTTGATTTCTAGAACTTGCTCTGGTTTCTTGCTCAAAACTGCATAGGAGAGTGTCAAGGATTTAGAAATGATCTTAGGCCATTGTTTCATAAGCCACAATGAACCCAAACACTAACCCGATACATACTCCTTTGTTAACCCAGTTGAGCCTGAAAACTTTTCTTTCTTAACCCGGATGATAGGAGGTGTGGATGGAATAATAAGGGTATCCAATGATGTTAGGTGGTGGAAGTAGGGTCGTTACATGTAAGTAGTCCAAACATTTCAATGAACAAGTATGTTAGTACAAGTACAGTGCACAATGAGTGCATCAGTGTCTTTGAATAAGTCAGTGTAGTTTATGTCCAAAAGAATTCTTTAGTGGACAAAAAAAACCCCGAGTAATGCACAGGATGTGCAAGGTATTTGTGTTAGATTTATAGAGTGTGCATAATTGTCTGTTAAATTAGTAGTGCCAAGAGTTTTTTTATATATATAATGGTTTCATCGTTGAGTCCGAATCCTATTGAACTGCTCTTGATGGGATGCGTCTGTTTCAGTTATTGTTATAGTTTTTGTTTGAGTCAGTTGGTTCCTACAGATGGTATGAGATGAGGAATAGTCGAAGTGAATGGAGTTATAAGGCTATAATCATTTAGTCACTTTAGCCAAATTTTCCATATCCCTCACCAATGTGCCTACATTAGAACCCAATATAAAGACCTTTTTGATCTTTGTCCTAGCACTCCCAAGGTCAGTGGAGAGTTTAGACGATGAGCAAGCCTATGGTAGGAGAGTTGTACAGTTGACAATTTGAGAGTATGCACTAGTCTTTCTTACTATGTGAGCGAATTTTGAGTGATACACTATCTTGTGAGAAGCAGATTTTTAGAGGCCAAGGTTGAAATTGTTTTGTTTGCACTAAACTAATGAGTGATGCAAAGATTGGTGTGGGAATCACAACCCCAATTTGTGTCTGAAACAGCTAATGATCAAATAATGCACCCCTCGTGTTTATCCTGTTTTTGTATTTGTTTTTCCTCATTCTTCGAGGACGAACAATAGTTTAAGTTTGGGGGGTTGATAAACACTCACTTTGTGCATTTTACTGATACAGATTAGCTCACTTTTGACCTCAGATTGAATTATTACATGATATTTTCATGCATTATCTTTATTCTTTAAGGAGATATTACGTTTGGTTTGGTTTGTGGTTATTTATGCAGATTTCATGCACAGTTGAGTTGATTTTGAGATTTAATCAAGTACCCTGGGGCTAATTGATGCTAACTTGCATCGGGAAAAGGAAGGAGTCAGAAAATACCGAAGGACTCGCCGATTTTGTGTTCGTGACGAATTCGGCGACCCAGATGATGCACTCGGCGATCGCCGAGTTTGCAGATGGGTCGCCGAATTGGAATTTCTATTTTTATTCCACGGCACGAACTCGGCGACCCAAATGACACACTCGGCGATCGCCGAGTTCGTGGATGGGTCGCCGAGTTTGAAAAGAATTCTAGCTGGTCTCGAAGCAAAATTGGCGACCAAGTGACGGAATCGGCAATCGCCGATCGGGTAAGTTGGGTCGCCAATGTTGGCGGGTTTTGACGAATTCTAACGAATCTGAGGCCAAAAACTATATCTTTTTAAGATTTGAAGATCCCCAAGTATAAATAGGACTTCCCAGGACCTAAAAAAGGTTCCTTCACACAATTTTACATGGGAGAGAGATTAGAAATCGCAGGGAAATAAAGGAAAATTGAAGAGCAATCCAAAAATTCAAGATTAAAGATCACTCGGGTTTTTGATTTTCATGTTTTTTCTTTCTATGACTCTTCCTTCCTTTGTTTTGTTGGAACTTAGTATGACTGGCTAAGTTTTCTGTGGATTCTAGGGTTTGACACATTGTAGATTCTCATTCAATATATTATGTAATTCGATTTTCCTTTTTCATTGATGTTCTGATTTCAATTGGGTTTTCATTAATTACATGATATTGGCCATTGAATGTGATTTGAATTGATAGTTTTTTAACCGAGAGGTCTAGGCTGTTAATTAAGATGCAAATAAATTAGATTTATTAGAACGATTGTCCGAGAGGAAATTGAACTTTTGAAGGGTTTTAAAATCTAAGGTCTTTAATCAAGAGTAAAAGTCTTTTGTATGTCCGAGAGGAGTCACATGATCTTTTATTTCCATGTTATGGTTTAGAGTCCGAGAGGATCACCTGATAATATATTCGCGATTAACTCACATTTCTGGAAATTAAACTTGGAATTGAATTGCATAAATAATTGTTTGATTATTCTTCGATGTGGATTGCCCTGGAATCCTAATTTCTCAATAAATTCTCTAAATTTAATATTTTTAATTACTTATTAAATATTGCTTTTCAATATTGCCTAGGACTTAATAACCAAAATCAATTACCGATTTGTCTAGATAGTAGTATGGTATCCATGTGTTAGTGCTTAGTTATACTTCGATCCTGCAATCTTCGAGATCAATAAATTATTACTTGCCCTCTACAGTGGTCTGTACAGTTACAGAATAGCGTGTTGTGAAACGTGCTATCACTTTTTGATGTTGCCGGCCACGTCCGGCACCTCTCCTCCAGCCGGCGATGTCGCACAAGGGTGGTGGCAGGCTTGGGTGGTACGGCTGCGGCGGTCAGAGGCGGCGCCGGTGGCTAAAGTTGTGGCTGGCGGCTAGGGTTTGTGCAGCTGGGCTTGTTTTCGGGCTTCCCAGCCCGAAGGCGGCCCGATTGAGCTGTGAACCCTAATTCTGGCCCACTATGCAGCCCAATTTGCAATTAAAGAGTGGGAGCACAGTTTGAAGATCTGTATTAAATTAAAGCCTTGTAATGGATATGTTTAATTTTTTATTTCCCATGTAAATGCATCAGGTGGCCACGATAATTTTTATTTTATTTATTTTATTCTCGTATGATTTGATTTATTATATGCGCACTAGTAAATAATAGGAAAGCATGCTACTGCTTTTATTATTTATTTTAAAGCATGGTGTAGATAATAGGGAAATATGTTACTACTTTATTATTTACTATTCAAAACATGCTTTATTTGATTTATTTTATGTATTAAATTAAGTCTATAAATTCCGGAATCATGTTGGGAAATATGATGGAATTTTAGATGTGACATAATTTATGGATCATAAATTAATCTGTGTGCATAAGAAACTTTTGAAAGAAAAAGACTAAGCAAGATTTTTTTTTTTAAAATCAACAAGACCTCCACAATGCGGTCTCTTATTAGAAGTGGGCAGTGAAGTGAGTAGATGTCTACACGACCATAGTCTGCTTACTTTATTTGTTCATAAGTTCTAATAGATGAGATTTCTAAATAAAACATTTAAACATGTGAGAAGTGGACAGTGAAGTGAGTAGACGTCTACACGACCGTAGCCTGCTTACTTTATTTGTTCATAAGTTCTCTAGGATTGTTTTAAATGAGATAACAAATGTTGTAAGATGCATGCGTCATGGGTCTAGTACGTATGACAAATCGTCCATTTAACTTTCGGAGTTAGAATTGTGGTCAAATGCTTAGATGTTGCCTGAGTACTAACTCATGAATGATGTCCCTGCTCAGATAGGTTGAACATGGTCTTCGTTTTATCTCCGATTAATAATTTCATTTGCCAGCGAATAACTGACATGGATTGAAATTAAAGACTGGAACTTCAAAGAGCAGTCTGGTAAGGTGGTCTGCTGTAAACGTCTTCGAAAGGAGCTTGCAGTAGATGCACCTAGGCAATTGGGGGAAACAATTGTATTGGTTTATCAAAAGGTTACAATACATATTTGTTTCAATGTTCCGCATGTATGTTCTTACTTTAATCAATTATTGTTTTCAGATATGTCTATGAATAATGTCATCAATATCTTGGCACAAACTGGTCCAAATTTCCTGGAATGGAAGCGCAACTTGGATTATATCCTAGATGCAGAGGAACATCGATTTGTTCTTAACACTCTGTTGGGAATTATTTGTAAATTCCTCCCTTAGATCAAAATTGCAAAAAGTTTTGTTGAATCAAAGCCTTAGTAGTTTGGTCGATCATTGCTGAATTCTAGCATAGTCTAGCAACTCCTATGTAATGTCCTGTTTAGGAAAAATATCGAGTTGTAATAGATTAGGAAGTGCTTGAGAAGATTGCTGAAGGATTCAGCAAATGGAACGAAGGAAATCAATTTAAGCAAACTCGGAATGCTAGAAGAGTTCTCAGCAGATGGTAGCTGCTAGAGAAATCAGCAAACAAGAATGACTGCTAGAGATAATAGCGGTCAAGTGCTAAGAAGAAGGATTGCTAAGGCGTTAGCAATCATATGCTAAGGAAGAGACTGCTAGTCGGAAGCAAAGGTAGCAGAATGCTAAAGGAGATAGCATTCGCTAGCATACAAGCAGATTGCTAAGGTATAGCAATCTGCAGTCAAGAGCAAAATGCTGAAATACGCATCTGCTGAGGGAGTCAGCAGATCGAAGAGCGGATTGCTAGCAGAGCGTAGCAATCAAGAGACTTAGCAGATCGTTCCAGCATTCTCCGAGAATGCTAAACAAAGAAGATAACCTAGCAACGATCTCGAATACTACCGTTTTGACAGAAGTACAATTGAAAAGACAAAAGTTTTCCTGAAGTACGTCAGAAAGTACTGTACGATGTCGGAAAGGACGAAAATAGTCGAACTCCTTTTGGACGAAGCTGTTGTGTCTAACGGGTCTGGAGATTCAAAGTTTGAATCTCTATATATAAAAGACAAGTCCAAACAGAGAGACGACTACTACTCGGAAAACTACTGCTTCCATTACTCACGAACTAAGATACCTCAACCACATCTGAAAAGGAAATTACAGTGAGATTATTTTGAAAGTGAAAAGTGAGAAAGTAGTCAGTTGAGAGCACGAGACTTAAAGCATTCAAAGCTCTCAACAACCGTAGTGTCCCCCACTTGAAGATCTGACACTACATTCAATAGATTCCTTGACTTTGCTCAAGAATCTTCAATCATTGGGATAACTTCATATCATAGGAAGCATCCAGTAGTCACATCTCTGAAAAGAGATTAACTCCAACGGGCTTTTGCCGAAACCAGATAAGTTCGGAGAGAACTATAAAATCTCAATTACAGCAAAGGACAAGTTTTACGAAGGTGCGCCCTTGACTTGACCGGAGCTACGGACTAGAAGATTGAAGCATCGGAGGATAGCTTTGTAGTGGCTAGGTCGAATGTTCACTACCTGCTACAAGTGTTCGGCAAATCCTTGTACTTCAATATCATTTTAGTGAATTCTTAGCGACACGACTAAGGAGTGGACGTAGATCTATTGGATCGAACCACAATAAATATTGTGTGTTCTTTACTATTTTATTACTAACTGTTTGTGTGGTGATTTGGAACCTAGCAACGATAGTTGCTAGAGTATTTGCTTGTAAGAAACCCTAACTTCTACCTCGAGCTAAGACATTTTTAAGAACTTAAGTGCAAGATAAACTTCAAACTTCCGATGCATTCATGAGTGTCGGTTGCTTGCTATTCATGAGTGTCGATTGCTTGCTATTCATGATGTGGAGCGGAACCTCTATGGAAAATGGGTCAAGTCTAATAATGTAGTCAAGTGCTACATGATGACCACTATGTCTAAGGTGCTCCAGCAACAACATCAGCACTATGACAAAGCAGTTGAGATTATGGATAGTCTCACAGTTACTTATGGGGAATCGGATAGAGCTATCAGATTTAAACTCATGAGGGAAATCGTGAGTTGTAAAATGAGTTATGGTAGCTCAGTGAGGGAGCACGTTGTTTCCATGACTCACCTCATGGATGAGCTAACGTTGCATGGAGGAGGTATTGATGGGGAAGCCCAGGTCGATATCATACTCAACTCACTTCCGAAGTCTTTTGAGATCTTTAGACTGAATGTTGTCATGAGTAAAAACGAGTACACTCTTAATGAGTTACTTAGTGACCTCATGGCGGCTGAATCAGTCATGCAACCTGAAAAGGCAGTCTTGATTTCTTCCGGTAGTCGCCCTACTTCATCGAAAGGTGCTAAAGTGGAGATTGGAAAGAAATTCAAGAAGACAACCTCTGGAAGCAAAAGTTATGGGAAAAAGAAGACCGTGACACCAGGGAAGAAGGGCAAGTGTTTCCGTTGTGGCAAAACTGGTCACTAGAAGAAGGATTGTCTGACCAAGTGGGTTGGACAAGGTACGTCATTAGCATTTGTAACAAAAACATGTTTAGCATCTGTTTCCACTCATTCATGGGTAGTGGATACTGGAGCTACTGATCATGTTTGTTACACTTTGCAGGGATTCAGGCCGACAAGGCAATTGAATGATGACGAGGTGACAATCTCCATGTGTAATGGTGCTCACGTGTCTGTAGTAGCAGTTGGAGATGTTACATTTTGCTTTCAAGATAATGTTTTGATTTTAAGAGACGTTTTGTATGTGTCAGATTTTTGGCGGAACCTCATTTTTGTTTCCTGTTTAATAAATGATGGGTTTTCAGTTATTTTTTTATAGTCATGTTAATAGTCAATGGCAATAACGGTGTTATCTACCGTGGGATACAGAAAGACTCTCTTTATATCATAACTTGTTTGCATGAAACCTCCGTGAATGCTACATCACAAGAAGAGATAGTTTTCATCTTCTGATGAGGATCTTACATATCTATGGCATCTGAGACTTGGTCACGTCAATCTAAATAGGATCAAGAGACTCGAGGATGATGGAACATTGGATTCAATCCAGGTAGTTCCACATCGAGTTTGTGAATCATGTATAGAGGGAAAGATGACGACCAGGCTTTTGAAGGCAAGTCAGTCTCGAGCAAGTGATGTGTTGGAATTGATCCACTCTGATTTATGTGGACCGATGTCTACGCAAGCTCGTGGAGGATTTAAGTATTTTGTCACTTTTATTGACGATTACTCGAGATACGGGTATGTTTACTTACTTCACTATAAGTCTGAATGCTTTTAGAAATTCAAGGAATTCAAGGCGGGAGTAGAGAAGAAGTTAAACAAGACCATTAAGTCATTACGATCTGATCGTGGTGGTGAGTATCTCAGTGACGAGTTCTTGCAGTTTTTGTCAGAGCATGGGATTACATCCCAAGGACCGCACCGGGCACTCCTCAGCAGAATGGTGTGGCGGAAAGAAGAAATAGGACTCTTCTTGAAATGGTTAGATCTATGATGAGTTATGCAAACTTTTCTTTTTCGTTTTGGGGCCATGCGTTACTAACAGCGGAGTACCTATTGAACCTGGTACCTTCTAAGTCAGTTCCTAAGACACCCTTAGAACTCTGGCATGGGCAAAAGCCCAGTGTGTCAAAGATAAGGGTGTGGGGTTGTCCGGCATATGTCTTGTCAAAGGAACCTCATAAGCTAGAAGGTAGGTCCAAGCTAATGTTGTTTGTGGGATACCCAGACAAACGAAAGGTGGTTATTTCTACTGTCCTGAGGATCAGAAGATCGTTGTTAGCACCAACGCGAGATTCTTGGAGGACGAGTTCGTGAAAAACCACAAATCAAAAAGCGATATTATTCTCCAAGAAATTGGAGAAGATGATGCGCTTCCATTGGGAAAACCCCATGGCAGATTGAGTGTACCTCTCGAAGATATGGAACTAATTGCACGGTCGTCAGTGCAAGGCTTTGAGCCACAAGTAACTGCACCAACTGGTGACACAGTACCAGTGCTCCGTCGTAGTGGGAGGGTACCTCACCAACCCGAGCGGTATATGTTCGTGGGAGAGTCTTCGGACTTGATCTCGGAAGATGGACTAGATGATACCGACCCATGGACATACGACAAAGCAGTAAATGACAAAGATGCGGAAAAATGGCATAAAGCCATGGATTCAGAAATTGAATCAATCACCGTTGTAGATGTATACCAGAAGTTTGCGCTACTAGATGGCTTTTAGGCCATAGGTTGCAAATGGGTATACAAACGAAAGAAAGGTTCGAAAGGAGAAATAACAGCTTTTAAAGTCAGGTTGGTGGCGAAGGGTTATAGTCAAAAGGAGGGCATTGACTATGATGAGACCTTCTCACCGGTAGCCATGCTCAAATCCATTCAAATTCTTCTATCCATAGCAGCACATATGAACCTAGAGATCTGGCAGATTGATATCAAAGCTGCATTTTTAAATGGGTATCTTGAGGAAGGTCGTGACATCTATATGCAGCAGCTGGAGGGTTATGTGAAGGATGGTGAAGAACATCTTGTCTGGAAGCTAAAGAAGTCCTTGTATGGACTTAAAGCTTCACGATCATGGAACAAATGTTTCGATGATGTGATTAAATTCTATGGATTTTCACAGTGCAAAACTGAAAGTTGTGTGTACCGATTAGGCGTTAGTGGAAGCGTGGTATTCCTTGCACTTTATGTAGATGACATTCGTTTATTCGGCAACGATGTGAAGGTGTTGTCAAACATAAAGAGATGGTTATCCGAACAGTTTCAAATGAAGGACCTAGGAGACGTTGGATACATCCTTGGGATTAAAGTCTTGCGTGATTGCAAGAAGAGGATGTTAAGCTTGTCTCAAGCCGTTTATATTGATATTGTGATTGCCCGTTTTAGCATGCAAAATGCCAAGGATTGCTACCTTTCAGACATGGTGTTCCTCTGTCTAAGGCACAATGCCCTGCAATAGAAGAGGAGAAGGATGAGATGGCTAAAGTACCATATGCTTCGGCTAAAGCCATGTGCTAATAAAGAAGATTGACACGAAGGATAATCTAGCGGATCCATTTACAAAGGGCTTACCATAGAAGGCATACGAGGGTCATGTTCGTAGCCTAGGCTGAGGTAGATGCCGGCCACCTGGTGACCAAATGTAATAGCTAGATTAGAATAGACACATGTTATACTCTGGAAAGTAATGGTATAATGCTTTGAGTATAAGGGGGAGATTGTTGGAATTGTATACATTAAAGCATTATGATTGGTATATTGGGAAACATTATGTTTGATATACTGGTAATCATTAATGACTTGCAATAAACAACTCCTATCTGAATTAACAATCATACGATGCGAACAAACACATCCAATTATCTTGTCGATATGGAGATCATACGGTGTGTAAGAGATCACAGAAGATCGTATAGATCGTTTGACCTAGCGAGATATAAACAGTTATCACAGCTGAGACAATTTCTGGTTTCGCTATTAGTTTAGGCTGCGGCACACAAGTCCATAAGTAGTTTATCTTGACTGCTTTGTGTGACCGGTACATCTCAATGTAATGATAGCATCAACAATGATATGAACCATTCTACTTAGGATACGTGTTGTAGTTGAGGTTGGTGACTTAGGATACGTTGTTGATGGTGATTCCATTGCACTCTAAGCATCATTTGCCAATTACTCTCCCTTTTGAGTCATCTCCAAAACTGACTAGTGGTCCTCTTGACATCTTCTATTTTGAAAGGAGATTGCTTTCACTGGTCATAAGAGCTGAACATCCACTGTCCAAAATCCATGCTCTTTTCTTCTTTTTGAGCTGACCTTGGTGACCCTGCACCTGCAAAACAGATAAGGTTAGACTAAAGGTACCCGTGTTTCTGCGGGTCCTGCAGGATTAGTCTTATGGTTCCATCCTTTAGGAATCCATACTTGCTTCACCTTAAATCTAGGTGTCACAACTTATTCTCCCTTTCTCTTCCTCTTCAGATAATTAATGTTATTTCTATGCATGTGATCACTATAAAATTCTACAAATTAATTGCAGAACAGTGACAAATAAATTTATAAGAGTACCCTAAGGTTGTCGAACCCAGAGGAATTGTGTAACGAAATTATTCTATGTACTATGATCCTAAGATCTATTGTTTGAGTAAACAGAAAATAAGGGTTTTGATTTGAAAAGTTAAGATAACAAATCGAAAATTTAAAGGATTGGAGGAAAGCAATTTAAGACACAGACTCTAGGGCGAACTATCAATCAAAATACATATCAATTAATTAACTTACATTGGTGGGTAATCATAATATACTACAACTTCTTGGTCAGACAATTATAGCCTAGGTTACTAGCATATGAATGTATATGCTTTGTCAGCCTAAAAACACAATACTAATCAACCTTTTATAAATCCACGGATTAACCCTACAATTACTATCTTCCCCTACGACAGATTGTTAATTATATTCGAATTCCTTTTCCTGTTATTAATTTTCTCTTTTCAATCCTTCATTAACAACTGTAAACCTAGAATTAATTCTATCTTTCGATGTAATTAATTCTAAATCTTAATAATTCAAACAGGAATTTGATGCATGTGTAAATTCAACACACAAACCAAGTTAAATTTTCAATCCAAGGTCCTTTCAATTCGCCCTATAGACTACCATTTACTTGCTTAGAAGTTTATAGCTAGGCAAAGCTTTCGTCGTTGATTGTCAATTATCTAGGCAAAATCATAGCAAAACTAAACATACATGAAATAAAGCACATTTCTAATCATGTTCAAACTAAATCCAATAATCAAATCAATCAATTCTCTCAACTTAGGTAGATAGAGTATCAAGTGCAACAATGAGACAAGTGTGAGTGTTGTATGAATGTCTAAAGTATTCAATTGAGATCAAATCGTGTTGTAAACCTATTTAATCTCTCGAAGATTGAGCAATCCACCCTCAATTAGTCAACCCCTTGTCACGGCGAGCTAACCGTTGATGATACTAGAACTCTCAAACAATCACGTTATCGAATCCTAGGCCACTCCTTCTAGAATGTGGATTATTGCCCTACGACCTATCTCCGCACAGGGATTGGATCTAGAATCGTATGAATCTACACTATTCGCGACGATTCCACCTGCGTGTTGGCTGCAGTGTTCACTTCAAATACCTCCAAGGTTGGCTATTACCTACACCTAGGTGGTAAGGATTAAGATCTAGTGCAATTCAAGCTCTAAAAGGAAAGTAAACAATCAACATTCAATCTCAATTTCACAAATCATCCATTCAAACAACACTCACATAAAGGTTTAGCTCCTCATACCTTCAATTTCGTTCAATACAATAGAAAGAGTAAGAGAATCCATTACAAATTGAAGGTAAAATGTAGATCTTCCTCAATTGTATTCCTTGTCCTCAATCTACCCTTGGTCTTCCTTGATCTTCACCAAATGTGGAGGAATGTGGCCTTGATCTCCTTGAATGTGGATGAGAAGTGAATGGAAGATGGATTGGGAGAGAATTTCTCTAGTGTTTATTAGAAAAATGGGCAAAAGTCCTCTTCAAACTCGAAAATCCCCCTTTTATAGGCGAGCAAACAGGGCCTCGGCTCGCCCGGGATAGCTCGATAACCGCTAAAACCATCAAAAATCGCGATCTGGCTCGGCCTAGCCAGATTGGCTCGACCGAGCCAGCCCTCTGTTGGCAGTGGCTCGGTCGACCCTATGTCGCTCGGCCGAGCGAGCCTTCTGTCCACATAGCTCGACCGAGCCTGGCCTCTGAACTCCAGAAAACTCCCTTCTCTGCTCCGCTCGGGCGAGCCTATCCTCCTTTGACTCCAAACTCGGACTATTTGCCTCCAAAACTCAACCAAAAGTGTTGTTTTATGCTCAAAACTCAACCTACACCATTCCAAACACAAAAATACGAAAACACAACAAAAGAACAACGAAAACATATGATATGAGAGTAAAATGGCCACAAACATGCACATTCACATACTGAAATGAAGGTCATTTTATGCACATATCAGAATCCCCCAAACTTGAACATTTGATTGTCCTCAATCAAAACAAAGTCAAGCAATCAATTGACCTCATGAAAATACCTCACAGCTCATCTTGATTACCTTAGCATGCCTGATATGTGCGTAATTTGCATGATTTTGGGGATGTGAATTGAATGGATTTATGAGAATTTGGTACACAAATCACACACATATCTCTTCTTTTCATTGATTTTCCTTCACTGGGTGTTCGTGAGTTGTTTTGAGTGTGCAGGGCGCGAAAAAAGGTTAGAAATTCGAGTTTTGAAGCTGAATTGAAGCTCGGGCCGAAGCAAATTCTGTTCCGGATGCATATGTCCCGTTAGGGACAGAAAGACACGAAATTGCTGGAAATTTGAAGCCGGTCCTGTTCGGGACGGATTGGTCCCGTTCGGGACCGAGGCTCGGGACGAAGATGTTGCGTACGGGATACATCTTTTTGGCGTGAATTCGAGGAGAAAGAAACGAGAAGCTGTGAGCCATTCCGCTCGGGATGGAACCGTCCCGTTTGGGATGGGTCGGGACCTTCGGGTCTTGACCTCGATCCATTCCACACGGGATGAGATTTTGCAAAGGCTCATCCCGTTCGGGATGGGTCTGACTGGGCTGCGAGTTTCTTAACTATAAAAGGCCAAAGAATGCTACATACTGGGGGTTCGACTTTGGAAAGCCCTAGAGCGAGAATAGCACGATTGAGCAGCGTTTTTCATCCCTGAAGGCTGGGAATTGAAGGTGGAAGGAAGGATTCGAAGCTAGAATTGAAGATTCATCATTATATTCCTAAGCTTTCTTGTTCTCCTTTCTCTTCATGTTTTACTTTGAGATTGTGATGATTTCCATTGTAATTATGAGTAGCTAAACTCATTGTTGAGAATTTGGATGTGATTGGGATTGATTTGAATATTGTTTGGATTTGAATAATTGAAGTTTCGTAGGTTTGATTATTATTGTGAGTTTAATTTGTGTTCCTTTCATGATTGATCACCATGTGTTGGAAAGTATGCCTCAATGAATTAACTTGATAGGTTTGTGAATTAGAGGGGATTGCAATAATTATTAGGTATTATTTCACTTAGAAGATAGGTGAATTGGTATCTAGGTCAATGTGTTCGTGAGCTTTTGGGAGTTAATTGAAATTAATATACCTAGACTTAGGTTGAGATTGAAATTAATCGACTGTTATTGCACCGGTATTAAGGGTTGTAAATAGAATTCGATGTACCGACCCATTCTATCTATTGAAATTGGTTAGTAAAGTTGACAAATCCTTTGCATTTTCATATTCCACCCCAATCCATCCTATATTCCTCAACCGTTCTCTTTTGGATCTTATTTAGTTGAATTGAATTTTACTTCATTGCTTTTAATTGAAATTGAATGCTAGATAGTTTAGAGTTTGATATTCAAAGTTATTTTATCACGTCTAGATATTGAGTTCCAAAATCAGTCCCTTTTACTTAAACAACGGGCGAATTGAGTCTTCGTGTTCGATAATTTTTACTTGATAAAAAATACTGCATCAATGCCCTTATCGAACGAGATTATCACCTAACTTTGTGACACGGTTAATGATAAGGACTTGAACCACTCATCAAATATGGGTAAAGAAACGAAAGCACTCCCTCACGTGTTTAGGGATGATGAGAAATCACTCAATCACAAGATATCGAGCTCAATTTCTATAGGCTTGCATCCATTCTCACCACTATACTACAATGAGTTGGCTTCTAGAATCAAGAAGGTCTTAGTTTTTGGTTATAACGTGGCTTACTAAATGGTAGGTGGTTTTGGGCCAAAATGACTAAACTTCTCAATCTCCCAAAACCCCAAACTTGTTTCCTTCGAACCACTTCAATACCCGAGGCTTATTTATTTTCACAACACTTCTCTTTTTTTTCTTTTCTTTTTCATCTCTTTTCTTCTCTTTTTTTTAATTTTCTAACACCATCATTCATGCATTTCATGGTGTCTCTCTTTCTTTTTCACACACTTGCACCAAAATTTTTGTGTTGGTGTCTCATTTTCTAGGATTCAAATCAATCATTTATTTCATATCATTCATGCCTCAATATTTTTCAATCATCACGAATCCAATCAAATTCCAACCCAACTCGCAACACCGTATTCACCCTCATACACTTCCCCCCCCCCCCCCCAAATTTGGTCCTAATAAGATCAAAGAAATATCTTAAAATAAGCTCAATCACGGGGTCAAAGATATGAATGGCGAAAAATGATCAAGATAATCCACCTTATACTCCCGATGTGCAAGGTAGGACTAAGAATCGATGGCCTAATATCATTTTCTAGTCACCATAGATTTTTCACTCTCAATCTCGCCTCTCTCAAACGAGTAAGATATGACAATATCATGGCTCAAATACTCTCAGCTTTTTGTCAAGTCCAGCACATTAACCACACACAAAACTCGGCAATTCAAAAGTAAGACTCAAACATGCATCGACATCAAGATTCTGCCCTATCATTGGTTGAGACAAAATTCAAGCTCCACTAAGTCAATCATGGTCCAATCTCAAGTTCTTGTTTGGGTTCAACACACACACACACAAGCACACAACATCCTAAAAACAATCTACATGCAATGAACAATTGGCAAGAGAAATGATAGAATACGTTACCCATCGGTAGCCATGATCGAACCGTTCTCCCATGCCTTATTTGTACCTACTCAAAATCAACACAAACACCACCAAACAATTGAGCATAAAACAAACAAATTAAGCTCTCATTTCCACCAAACTTTCCACATACCATAATCAACAATGATAAAAACACTATCCACTAGCTCACCATACATACCAAACCATTCAACAATCCACAAACCATGCCAAATAGAAAGTATTAAATCATCTAAGCTCGCTAATAATCCATCAAAACATATCATAACCATAAAAACCAAACATCCAATCCACATCCAAATCCAAAAAGTAGATCAAATCATTATACAACCCAATCGAAGATCAAATCATTATTCAATTCAAACAAACTAAACTAGAAAGCAAAGTAAAGAGATAGAGGAATAGAGTAAACCACGTCACCGACTACCGACACTTCCCCCCAAACTTAGTCAAGTGAGACTAAGTTTGTAAAAAGGTAGGCGGTGAGGCATCACTCCTCATCATCCTGTGGTGGAGGGTCACCGCAACAATGTTGGCATGGAATAGGGATCTCCTCCTCACACCGAGCAAGAATCAATCTAATGACATCAAAATGAGCTTCGGAATTCATCAACCAATTAGACTGATCCCGCAAATCATCCACTTCAGTTAGGGTGCGGTTAGGCACTTCAATTCCCATATCCCCAAATTTATAATAATATCAATCTTCAAATTGGGATGGAACCAAAAATGTTTTAGCAACCAACGCAGTAGTATTGAGAAACATCCCCGGAGCAAAAACACCAGACACATCAACACCAAAGTATTCAAACAAATGCATCAACAAACCACCACCACAAATAAGGGAATTCTCATACTTAAAGGTGTTATTCCAGCTTTCCATTAACCAACCACCAATTGAAAATTCCTTTCCATGCAATAAGGCAAACAGAAATTGAAAGTCAAAGATACCAACAATGCCCGACCCATTAAATCCACATGACCATCCCTCTATCATGTGATGAAGATACCGAATAACAGGATTCTTAATCAAAGATGACCTACAGGACTTAACATCAAAGAAATCCAAAGTTATAATCCGAGAAATTGACTCCCAAAATTCAACAAGATTCAATTCTTTAAAAATACACACAGAGTCCTCAGAACACCCAAAAATTCTATCAATTTCTTGCCTACTCAAGAAAAATCCCTGACCTTCGAGTTTGAACTTTACCAGTACCGGTAGACCATTTGCACTCCATGTAACCCGAACCGAAGCCAAAAACTCCCTAGTCAGCCTCATGTAGCTAGGCCAACTTGCCTTGAGCAACTTCTCCAAACCAACGCCATTGAACAAATTCCAAACGTCCTTTTTCATACCCAGAGCTTCTAGAGTCTCTTGGCAAAGGTAAGTAGTTCCAACAACCTGCCTCCTTGCCAAATTCAGATACCTTGCAAACTCTTCATCATCAAAACCTTATGGGCGACAAATTGAGGAGGAAGACGCTCCACGAGTGTGGTTGCTATCCATCAAAGGAATTAAAGGTTGAGATATACACGAATCCAAGCAAATATATGTTAGAGAAAATTGGGAAGGGAAAATCTCGACCGAGATGAAGATGGGGCGAAATGGGCATGAAAATCGGGCTTATATTTGCGCGCAGCTCGATCGAGCGCGGCAGATGGCTCGGCCGAGCGACGGGTCTGTCCGAGCTACTGCAGGGGCACGATCTGATATTTGTTGCCCTAGAACCCGCTAGAGTTTCTAGCCACTCATCGCAGATAGAAAACCAAAACAAAACATATTATTAAAGTGCATAAAAATAACTTACAAGAAAATAAAGGTTCGTGCTAGAAAATAAAGTATGTTGTGTTAAAAGTTGTAAAGTATGATCCAGGATGAATAAAACTCGAAATTAAGAGCTATTTATAGGAGTGGATGTATATCCTATCAAGTCTAGGGCTAAAGATATGATATAATTCGAATTTAAGTGAATTTTTGCCCTTTTGACGCGCACTTCGATCGACGTGGCTGGGCATCGATCGACGCGCATGTTTCCACCCGTCGATCGAGATCAATCTCGCCTCGTTCGAAGTCGATCTACGCGGTCTCACGGTTTTGGCCATAACTTTCACTCCCGAACTCCGATTGACCCGATTCCAGTTGCGTTGGAAAGCTAATTCGAAACTCTATCCATTGCAATGCGCCAATACCCTGAATTCCTTCTGTAGAAGAACCCTTAACTGCTACTCTTGCACGTCACTGCTTTCGGAACGGTTTTCCAGTGAATTTAAGCCTAAAACCTGCAAAAACACACCATGACAAGAGTAACACCACATATAATAGACTCATGCATGAAATATATATATATAAACTCAATAGAACTACATAAAATAGTAGAAAATAATATAGATAAGTGAGTAAAATAATGAACTTATCAAACCCCCAAACTTGAACGTTCGGTTTTCCTCAATCAATAGGCAAGAAAGAAATCAAAAAGTCATGTAATTATAGTGCAATGCCTCACAAGATTCATCACAGTCAAGGGTCAAAATGTAGGGTTTTCCCGTGAACCGAATCACCAAAACCAAACTGAACCGAATTGATTTACGGATATTGTGCATAATTAAATACAAGATAAAACCTAGTATGCTCCTATGAATTTAATTCTCAGAATTGCGGATTGAGGAATTACCGTTATTTCGTAGTGTCTGAACCGATCTTTCGCGTTTGAATTTCCAACTTCAATTCAACCACGCGATTCGATTTAATCTGCAGAAGCAGAAATTAGTAATCTAATTTCTTAGAAAAAATCGAAAACAAAGAGAAAAGAAAAGAGAAATATGTTCTCCAGATTAGATCTTCAGGGCTGTGTCCCAATGCTGCTCAGATCTGCTACTGGTGAGGATTCCACAGATCTGTGTTGTAGGCCGGAGCAGAAAAATCCTTCTTCTCCCCTGTACAGGCGCCGCCCACTCTCTCTGCCTCTAGGGTTTCACTGATTTGAATGTGTTCAATAGTGGCTAGGGTTTCCAGAGAGAATGGTCTATTTATAGACCCTGAGTTTTATCCCTAATGGGCTACTGGGCCCTTTTTCAGCATATTTAATTGGGCCAGTCCTGGGACCTAATGCAAATAATAAAGTGGGGCTATAATTAATTAATTCCCATGTCCACAACCCAGGACATAATTAATTAATTAATATTAATTCTTTTTCACCACAAAATTAATACTAACCTACCCCTTTATTACCACGTTATGAGAACGGGCTGCATTAATTGAGAATCCCCATATTTAAGGTTACCAGACATCCATTAATTAATCGGAGCCTCTGACAAGATGTAACTACAATTAATTAATATCTTATTATTCCTGAGTAGTACCACTCAAACCTTATCACTCATGCTTGAACTTAATCAGCCTGCAGGACTTTGACACGATGAATGTTATTGAGCTCCTCAGGGAATGTCCCTTTCCTATTACTCGGATATGGTTACCTAAACCCAGTCTCAGGCGGTACTACACGAATTGCTGTTACCCTTGATGCGGATATACGAGCACGTTACTTAGGCTCTCCACCATGGCAAGTCAAAGCAACAGTCAACCTGTGCAAACCCCTGAACCTTCGTTAGGGTTTGGACTCAATCAATATAACGAGATCTTGTATTCGCTGATGTCAGACAGACGAATACATCTCACTGCGGTCCATCAATACGCCACCTCTGCGTACTAGCATGTCAAGTAACCAAGACAGACTACTTATTCCGACAATGCCGCAGCCATCCGGACAGACGTATCCTCATACGTTGTCTCGGCTGTGATCAGGTTTATGTCTCACTAGGTCAAGTGATCATACTGTCTTCTGCGATCTACAACACGCCGTATGATCATCCCTATCGGTGAGACAAGAGGATACCATTGTTCATACATGTAAGATTGTTAACAGATAGGAGAAATAAACCGTTGTATACTCATTATAATAAATGCTTTCAGTATACAAAACCCATCAAAAAATCCATTATCTACAACCAGTTTGAAAAAGACAGAAAATCCATTAATAGTGGCAGAACTCACGGGAAGTGTATCGCTCAACTCACAAGTGTATAAGATAAAGATGAAAGCACTCAACACATGTATGAATGAATTTCTACCATAGGCTTGCAAATTTTCTACTATCTCCACTTCTAGAATGTGCACACAAGTCTAGAATTAAAAAGGACTTTCAATAGGTTGTAACGTAGGCTTTTACTGAGGGGTAGGAAAATTTGGCCAAGTGACTAAAAATAAACTGAGTTAATTACTTTCAATAAGTCTCAACCCACCATCTAACTTCATCCACCTCATCTCCTCATATATATCAACAACAAACCATTTTTTCTAGCTCATTTTGAATCTCTTATGCTCTTCCATAATAATATATTTCTTTTTCTTTCATAGAGCTTTTGAGAATTCTAATTATTATTTGAGCTCTTTTTACACACATCTTTTTCAACCACTAATGTATCATTTATTATCTCCAATTCACTTTCAATCCACCCCATATACCACAACTCAAGACACGAGTGAGATAATACTTTCTTAATCTCATAGGCAAGGAAAGAAAATTATAAAGGCTCCAAAGTGGCTAACTAGGGAAAATTTTATGTGAAGGGACAATGTTTAGGGAATTGGGCTATCAAAGATGACCTAAGATCATTTCCTAAACTTGTGCGCACTATGCAGTCTCAACAAAGAAAGTAAGCAAGTTCTAGAGAAATTAAAACACACATGAGTATCTCGAATACACTTAACAAATCCAGATCTCTTCCCATATGATAACCTCTTGAATTCCTCCCCCTCTCTAAATTACTCCAACTCTCAAATGACATCTTCCACCATTCAACCGGAGATCAATCAAGATGCCTACGAGCAAAGAGTCTTTGTTGTTGCTCGGTTGGAAGGGAAAATCATCATTCTCACGAAGACTCTGTCTGAGATGATTTTTCTATTGCTCGGCTCTCCGCTTTCAGCAAGAATCATTACCTCAAAGCCGAAGGGGAGAAGGATATCCTTACCGTTAAGCCATGACTTTTTCGTCATAAGATATATAATTGATAAGCGGGTGGGTCTGAGGAGTATTTCTCCTTTTTCACAATGAAGTGGGTGACGCCTCGTAGATTAGACCATCCATGATATTCTTCCCGTGTTTGGGTGGTTCCTTAAGTTCTAATCACATTTTTCTCTTCACCATTTTCTTCCTTAGTCCTGAATTTGGACAAATGGGAAGTAAAGGAGATAGAGGAGTTAAGGAGACGAGGAGGAGAAGTTTCCAGGAGCAAGGTGATTCATGTTGCATATGAATTTTTTCCCTAGCTCCTGGTCAAACACTATTTCCTACAGGAAGCTAGGTGTTAAGAAGGAGCATAAAGTTGTCTTTGATGATGAGAAACAGTTTGTGCTACACTTATGCTAGCCGATCTCGAGGAAAGAATGATGTTGACACTATAGTACAAGTGGTGAGACTTGTTTATAGTGACAACAACAGCTAAAGACAAGTGGTGAGATTTGTCTGTCCAGCTGGAGCACCGCCATAAACTAGCGGTGAGACTAGTGGAGGCGAGGACGAGGGAAGCTGACAGGTGAATGGGTTCTCCCTAAATCCCATCACCAACTTTAGAGGAGGAAGGTGAAGCTAAGGAGTCAGCAAGAGACAAGAAGAAGATCAGATCAGTCCCAGAAGCAGAAGACGGAGCTTACTATTTTTCACTGTACTTGTAATTTACTTCTTTCCAAAAGTGGTAAGCAGATCAATGAAAAATCATGAATCTCTGCTTATTTTGAAGGTAATAGCTCTTTGTCTCAAAATGATTGTCTCATTTCAAAACCGATGCTACACATTCAAGTGTAATCAATTTTTCGCCCTTGAACTTAATCGAGAAATATCTCTCCAATTTAGGGGGGAAGATTTGTAGGACAGACTGAGTAATCAAGATGTTCAGTTCTTGAGTATTAGATGCTGATAGAATATTCATTGTAAACTCAGAACTGACCATTTACCAACTTAATATAGGTGGTTTTTGAAAACATTAAAAAGGGAAATTGTTAGGAAGTATTCCTACCTATTTGTTATTTTGACGTGTCAAAAGTTTGTATAGAAAACACCAAGTTAGGAGTGTCTCTAGTTTAGTTCAGATAAATTGTAAAGTCTTGTTATGATATATCAAGTTGTAATAGAACTGACGAAGTTGATCAAGACAAACTGGGTGGAAATACAAAGCCCCAGTTTGGATCGTGTGGAGTAAGGAGAGACTAGCTATCAGATTGGAGCTGATGACTCGGAGAAACTAACGGAAGACACTAGCCTGGATCACCTCCAGTTGACAAAGTCAGTACCTACTCCCACAAAGAGACAAAGAGAACAAGTTAGAGGAATCATTGAAGACCAGTCTTTAAGAATATAGATTCATTAAAGATTGATGAAGCATTAACCAACTCAGATTCCTCGGACTGGCAGAGTCGTTTTGATACAAAAGCAGAATGTCGACATCCTGTGCCAGAAAAGGACTTCGCAGGTGCTGAATCTCAGAAAAAGCGCCCTGTTCCCATCTAGCAATAGATTGCGAGACCCATCAGTAACTGAAGCTTAGTGAATTTTCAGACCAAGATCTGAAGAGAGGACGTAGGACTTTAGGCTCCGAACCTCTATAAATTCCTAGCTATTTACTGCTTTCTTACAATTTTACAAGGTCTTTTAAAACTCAACACATTCTACTGTTGAAGTATATTCGAACTGAACGATAAACTCTCTACTCGCTAACAAAGTGTTTTCAGAAACAGAAACTAATCAAGAACCACTAGTTTGTGAGTGCAAGGTTAGATCTTAAAATTTCTACTGCACACTATATATTCGAATCTCAGGACCAACAACATACTATACTTAATTGTCATATAAATTATGCTTATTATTTAATAATCAATATTTTTTATCTATGAAATTGAAAAACTAAATTCATTCCGATTTAATATAAACTTTATCATTCTCAACTTTAAGAACAATCTTAACACGAATTATTAATTATTCCCTCCGTTCCAATTATTTGGTCCAGGTTACTAGTTTAGGGTATTTCAATTATATGGTCTAGTTTTTATATTTGGTATTATTTTTCTTTGGTAATTCACAATTATACTTCTAAATAACTTTTGAAAATGAGAATATTAAATATAATATTGTGATAATGAGAGGTTAAATAATGTTTTAAATAAAAATAATATTAAAAATCAATTTAAATATTAAAAAAGTTTGATAAATGTGCAAGATTTAATTGGACCATATAATGAAAATGGGGAACGGAGGAGGGAGTAAATGTAAACAAAGGAATCAATTCATTCCTACTTATTTAACATGTTTAAAAATCGCACGTATCACGGGGGAATGTGACAAATTTTATACTATAATAATAAGATATTAATTCAATGCGTTGACGGTTTAAACTCATTTATTGAGAAGATAGACTTGCAAACGTGGCTGTAATAATCTACTTATTTTGTTTAAGTATATTGTATTAATTTAATTATTTAAGTTTTTTCCCAAATGGCGATTCTCATTAAATAATTTGTGTTGGCTAAATTATTACAACTTCCCTCATTTATACTCCCTATGTTCCGCCAGATTAATCCATATTTCCATTTTCGTATGTCCCATCAGATTAGTCCACTTTCCTAAAATGAAAAAAAAATATTCACACATCAATAAAATATTAATTCCACTACACTCACAAACATTGGTTTCTGTGCCGAAACTAAACTAGACTAATCTAATGGGACGGAGGGAGTATTATTTGGCACATGACATATTTAAATCTGTCAGAAAAGAGATTGTATTCTTAGTTTTTAGAAAAAAGTAATTAAATAAATAATGTATAACTAATTAATCATTCATTCGGATAATAATAATAAAAAACAATTAATTTTCTATTTAATAATCTACTTATTAAAGTATATTGTATTAATTTAATTATTTAAGTTTTCGCCCAAATGGCAATTCTCATTAAATTATTTGTGCCTCACAATCATCTACTCATTTATCATTAAGTGTTGCTGCGTTGGCTAAATTATTACAACTTCCCTCATTTATATTATTGGCACATGACACATTCAAATCTGTCAGAAAAGAAATTGTATTCTTGGTTTTTGGAAAAAAATGATTAAATAAATAAAGTATAACTAATTAATCGTTCATTAGAATAATTTTCAAAATAATTAATTTTGTATTTCAATAATATTTGAACAATTTCCAAATTCATGATTCGATCTACTCATTTATCATTAAGTGTTGCTGTGTTGGCTAAATTATTACAACTTCCCTCATTTATATTATTGGCACATGACATTTTCAAATTTGTCAGAAAAAAGATTGTATTCTTGTTTTTGGAAAAAAGTGATTAAATAAATAATGTATAACTAATTAATCATTCATTGGGATAATAATCAAAATAAATAATTTTTTATTTGAATAATATTTGAACAATTTCCAAATTCATGATTCCGATTATAGTTAATACATTCATTATTTATTAAAAATATTTATACTAATTACATTTATGCAATTTAAAATTTAATTAAAAAATTATAATATTCAATATTAAAAGTATATTTTGATAATATAATTGTGAATATTATCGATCTAGCATTTGAAAGAATATTTTAACTATCAATTCATGATCCAAAAAATAAATTTTTAGTTCAAGATATAAAAGATCCAGAAAAATTCTCAATCTAAAAATTTGATATCTGATTTAAAATTGTGAATTTTAAGATTTTTTATATTCTAAATTGATAATTCATTTTTTTTTGCCATGAATCAACAACTAAATTATATTTTAAGTTTTAGATTGATAGTATTTTAGATTAAACTGATAGAGAGGTCATGTAAAAAAAAATTCATGTGAGAAAAAAGAATGAATCATGTTTATTAGATTTAAAAAAAAAATCAATGGTTGATATTCAAACAAGTAACAACTAAAACACAATCCAGCAACAACTAAAACACAACTAAGCAACATTGCAACCAAATAACGACTTGAATACTATCAAGCAACCTCATGAACACAATCAAGCATCCTTCTCACTTTCTCACGTTAAGATCTTTCTCACCGGATCCACTCCCAATCGATTTAATTTATCATATTTTGGGTTTGGATTTATTGGATTTTAGGCTATTTGGAAACTAATACGCTAATTTCAAATTAAATGAACATTTGCTAAAATAAAAAGGCAAAAACTTGCGTTAGTCATGCCTAAACTGTTTAGGTGGATTTTATCGATACTCAAATAGGTTTACACATCCCAAATATGATTTATTTATCTCAATTAGGATATATTAAATAAGTTTAACTTGAATTAATGAATAAATCTGCCTAAACAGTTTAGAGGTGCTTAACCTGAGATATTCCAAATAAAAATTACAGTTTTTTTATACAAATAAAATAGATTAATTTAAAATTTTAAAAAATGAGATCTGCACTTTGATAAGTTAAAATCTTTAGCAAATAAATGTCGAAATCTCGCAGCGAAAAGTTGGTGTTTTTGCCTTCATAAATCTGCTTCCATCACGCACACGTAGAATTCTCAGCTAGCACGCCTCTTCTTCTTCTCTCGTCGTCACCATTAATACTGCTCAACCCCATTTCACAGTAAGTCCCATCGATTTTCTCTCTACCCATGTCTGAATTGAGCACTACTTCTCCTCCTGCTCACGGTATAATCAGCTCTACGTGTCACGATTGCAAAGAAACAAAATGGCGTTTTTGAATATTTTTTTTTTCATTGCGGGTATGAGATTTTGAGGTCAAGTTTGATTTTTGTGCGATTTCTGAATTTGTAGAAATGAGTTTCGCGAAGAAGGAGTATGAGTTCTTGAAGGAGATCGGGCTTGGACCGCGGAATTCGGGCTGTTTTGTTAATGGAGTTTGGCAAGGAAACGGGCCCGTGGTTTCTTCTGTGAATCCTGCTGATAATCAGGTTTCTTTAGATGAGTTGTTTCTCATTCTGTGTTTGTTTCTTTTTTTCTTTTTTTTTTTTTTTAATGTTTTGAGAAGTTATAGAATTTTTTAAGTTTGAGGCATGCTGTGATTTTAGTTATGGTTGATCATGATTGAATATCATTATCCTTTTGTATTTGATACTAATCAAGTAAAATAGCTTGGGAAAATATGCAACATTACATGAATTTATAATTATCTTAATTTGTATATTTTTTATTGAGAATGTGAACGTTCTGAATTTTTTTTTGGTGGTGGTTCATGATGAGAATCTCCTTGAATAAACTTATGGAGACATTATTGTATGTAATCCAGATATATTTATTTCCTTAAAATAATTATATAATTTTTTCAGATATTGAGATTTTTTTTTTCCAATTTCCATTTTTTATATGTTGTCTGGAGAGTAATTGCAAATGTGATTTTCTGACTTTATCCATGGTTTAGCCAATTGCTGAAGTTACTGAAGCATCCATTCAAGACTATGAGGAAGGCATGGAAGCATGTGCCAATGCCACAAAGATTTGGATGCAGGTCCCTTTTAATTTCTTCGCAAATCCAACTTTTATGACACAAAATAATTTTAGATTTATTTCTAATTTTCTGCTAAAAGTTGAATATGAGTATTATGTATGATGTCTAATATTGTTTCAGATTCCAGCACCAAAGAGAGGTGAAATTGTGAGGCAAATTGGTGATGCACTGAGAACCAAGCTCCATCACCTTGGCCGGCTTGTATCGCTTGAAATGGGAAAAATACTTGCAGAAGGAATAGGGGAAGTTCAGGTATACTGTAAACTTGTGAAGTACAAAAAAAATGAAGTGGTAGAAAATAAAGATGCTAATCTAAATCCTTATAAGAAATATAAAAGCATTTGAACTATCATGAAAGTCTGATTATAAAATGTTGATCGCTGGTTCCTGCCAAAACTTGTTTTTGAATAGCACAATTTAATATTGTAATAGTGCCTTTAAATGATATAGAAGTTAAAAGCAATGACCTTGGCACACCAATGGTTGCTAAAGACAAGGGCTAATCATAGCAGCCATTTGTAATTGATCATTCTGCTTTTGGCTTGTTCTCCTACCTTTCGGCGTTGAATAAATCTTGTCATTGTGCCATTCCTCCACTTGGGAAGAAAAAGAAACAAAGAATCAAAACAAGATGGGTGAATCAGCTTGCTTGGGTTGCATGACATTTATTACTCTCCGAGTTGTTGAACATCTAAATATTCCTTAAAATGAATCAAATTGCATTGCCAATAGTTAAGATGCCATCAGAAAGACTATTCTGTTAATTAGTGGACTATTGGTAGTGTTGCTGAAAGGGTACTTTATGATTTAGTTACCTATTGTTGTTTCATTGATTAAGGCAGTAACCTGCAATTGATTCATAATTATGTTTATCCACCCTCTTGTATACCTTATCATTGATTATGCACTTTCTTATATTTTTTCTCTAAACTAGCAAAAAGTAATAAGTTTTTTTTTTCTATTGCATTTTTTTTCTTTCACACACATTTCATCTCTTATTACGTTATGTTTTTGTGGAGACATTGAGTACATTATGGAACACTTCAAAAGTCATAAAGTACAATGTATTGGTCTAAAATATTAAAGGATCCGTGTTATTAGTGGCCCTTCAATTTTTTCTTCTTTTAAAAATGTATAAATTGGAAAAGTTATTCAAGTAGTCTGTCTGCTGTCATATGCGTCTGTGTGGGTTATTTCCATTGGGTACTGTTTGCAATGAACTTCCATCAATGGTAAGCTTATTCTATCTTACTGGGGCAATATTATTGCAGGAAATAATTGATATGTGCGACTTTGCTGTGGGATTAAGCCGTCAGCTGAATGGATCAGTTATACCTTCTGAACGTAAGTTTAACATTGCAATCCATATTTTTATCATTTAAATTAATACTGTTTCTTGGTTTCTTTAATCATCACTTACTTTGGGTATTCAAATAGTGCATGGCATTACATAGACAAGCATATAAGTTTATTCAATTCAGTAACTGATTTACATTTATCAATTATGGTTTCCTGTCTTAACAGGCCCTAATCATGTGATGTTGGAGGTAATCTAGATGCTTTTTTGAATTCTGGATAATGTTGTATTGCTATTGTAATACATTACCATGTCTGATTTTCATGCATGCTATCTCTGAACAGATGTGGAATCCTTTAGGGATAGTCGGTGTAATTACAGCCTTCAACTTTCCTTGTGCTGTTCTTGGTGAGCATTAAAGCAAGAGTTACGATTTTTTGCATTATAAAGCTCCAGCCCAGTAGCGGTTAAGATTTTTCCATATACTGGTTAACTAATATATTATTTTTGTCAGGTTTTGCCTATTTTTAAGCTCTAATGTTACCTTTTGGTCTGTGATTGTAGGATGGAATGCATGCATAGCTCTTGTTTGTGGAAATTCTGTTGTGTGGTAAGTCTGATGCTCCGCTAGAACCTATATTATGTGATTTATTTTATTAAAGTACTGACATTAATCATCAATAGTCTCAATTTTTATTTAATATGCTTGTTTTTTCCTAGCATCTTAGTTACATAAAAAAACAGCACTCTTTTTATTATCTTAGATATGCAACCACTTAAGGTGCATCGGTTAAAAGTGAAGAGTTCGGAACAAGAAATAAAATAAGTTATAATAAAAGAGAAGGAAAATTAAATAAAAGAACAAACCACAGACAAGAAAACAAGGCATTAAGGAAAGATGAAAATAAATGAATAACATTTACCCAATAATACCAATATTGCGTACTTAATAAATCCTAGAAACTAACTCATTTAAATAGACACAATAAAGAGTCTTAACTTCACTTAAAACACTAGCAGTCAAATATAATGAAATGATGAAAAGAATCCTAATCAATAATTAAATACTGAAAATTCAATAAAATACTCCTAGCTAATTAAAAGGCTCTAGCCTATTCTAATGATAATCATCTGTATCTAATATGATTGGATATACTATCTTTCAAACAGATATCGTAATTGAAAACCAGAGCAAAAACTGGTTGAAGATCCGTGTATAATCCGTTTTATGTTCTGTCTTCTCCAACCGTAGATTAGTTTCCACTTCAATAGACAGATGCAGTACTTTTACTGTCCTTGAGAATTGTATTAGTTTGTCTATCTGTTTATTGACATCCCATTTATGAATTTTGAGAATTGTATGAAAATTTTCAGGAAAGGTGCTCCAACCACGCCTCTTATTACTGTAGCCATGACAAAGATAATTGCTGGGGTACTGGAAAAAAACAATTTACCAGCAGCAATTTTCACAGCATTTTGTGGAGGTGCTGAAATTGGTCAAGCTATGTCAAAAGACTCGCGCATTCCCCTAGTTTCTTTCACTGGGAGCTCAAAGGTACTAATTCTTACACATTCTTGTAAGGAATTCGAGAGCATTTCATTGTATGAAGTCCCAATAAGTGTGTCTTGGTAAAGTAAGTGATTTAAACTACATCACATATTACTTATTTTTTAATAAGTCTTATAGTACTTCGATGTTCATATAGTTTGTTTATTGTTGTGAGTCTTAATTTCTGTGTCAGGATATTCTTTGATCTTATTGCAATATAATGCAGTTACATTTACTGTTTGTTTCATTGGGTTTTGCTTCAGGTGGGTCTAATGGTTCAGCAAACAGTAAATCAAAGATATGGAAAGTGCCTGCTTGAACTAAGTGGCAATAATGCCATAATAGTCATGGATGATGCTGACATTGAACTTGCTGTTCGCTCTGTTTTGTTTGCTGCTGTTGGTACTGCTGGTCAGCGATGCACTACTTGCCGTAGATTGGTATGATAAATACTCTACAGTCTCCTATGCAGATGAGATGCCTGATGTTTTATTAAAACAAAAAAAATTCTTTTCCTCATCCTGAAAATGCAGCTTCTTCATGAGAGTGTTTATCAGAAAGTACTTGACCGATTATGTGATGTATACAAACAAGTCAAGGTCGGAAATCCGTTAGAGAAAGGTACTTTACTGGGGCCACTTCATACTCGTACTTCAAGGGAAAGTTTTGCAAAGGGAATAGAGATAATCAAGTCTCAGGTTTGTGCTGATTCTTTCTGAATTATGGTTGCATTCATTTATAATTTGTGCTATCTTTAATTGATTAACTGCAATTCTCTTTCTCATTTATTCCTTTCCAAGACAAGAGAAGTGAGGTTAAACCTGCTAATTCTTAGGAAGTTCTAGCTCTGGCTCATAAATGCTAACCCAAGAAAAATCTTTCAGTGTGTTCCGTGGTTCATGCTCATCACTGTTTTAACTTATTTGAGGTGGAGTGATATGCAAGAACATAGTCCTAGGTCATTTTCTGAATGCAACAGCTACTGTTAATTTTGATGACTCTTAGGACTTATGAGTGCTTCCAAATTAGGTCAAATTCTGGTCGTTAGTTTTGAAAAAATATGCCATTCTGTTGTGCAGTTATTTAGGTTCTTGAAAATGTTGTTTGCTGTCATTAAACTGATTATATTTTTCCTTTTCTTTGTTGGCCTGATGTTTTAATCTATAAACTACTCTGGTTGACTTTTGCTAACATGTTTCAGGGGGGAAAGATTCTTGTTGGTGGCAATGTTATTGAGTCTGAAGGAAATTTCGTGCAGCCCACCATAGTCGAAATTTCTTCTAGTGCTGCGGTTGTTAAGGAAGAGTTGTTTGCTCCTGTTCTCTATGTGATGAAGTTTCAAGTAAGTCTAGTTTCCAGCTCCTATGCAGCTGAAGATGTCCAAGTTAAAGTGTCGTAAAATGAATACAATTGGCTGTTGCTTTGTTTTTTTCTGCAGACGCTGAAGGAAGCAATTGAAATAAACAACTCTGTACCTCAAGGTCTAAGTAGCTCCATCTTCACCCGCCGACCTGAAATTATATTCAAATGGATTGGGTGAGTGATGAAACGGCCTTAGATATACTGTTCTTTTGCTATTTTAATTTGTCAGTTATACTCTGGTAGATTTCAGGCAAGGCAAATCTATTTTGTGTTGAGCTTTGGTTATGAACTACAATATCTTCTAGTTTTTTTTTTTTTTTTGAGAAAAAATATCTTCTAGTTGTTACTGAATCAGTATCTTTAGTGTTTATTCACATGCATACATTTTCTACAGCCCCCAAGGTAGTGATTGTGGTATTGTAAATGTGAACATTCCGACCAATGGTGCTGAGATCGGCGGTGCTTTTGGTGGTGAGAAAGCAACTGGAGGCGGCCGTGAAGCTGGGAGCGATTCTTGGAAACAATACATGAGGCGCTCGACTTGGTAAAGTTTCATCGTGGAAATTATTTCTGGATTATCTGCCATCACAAATCAGAATTTGAAATCATGGAAATAGAATTTCTTTTCTTTAAGGAACATTTAGCATCAATTCTTAAGAATACACATTTTATTTCTCAAGTTTCTGATTCCGACAAGTTGCCTTGTACACTCCCAGCACTATCAACTACGGAAATGAGCTGCCTCTTGCTCAAGGAATCAACTTCGGGTAGTAGATACGAGATGCGAGCTCAGCTCAGGCAGGTACAGTGACCGGTTATTATGTTACAGGTGCGTTGTTTTGACAAAATGCTGATTTGTTGTGGCTGCCTGCAGAACAGATTTTCTCGCTGGAGAAGAAGAGTCTTGGCATGAAATGTTTTCATTAGTTATGAAATAATGCTTTGTATTCAAATTGGAGGATTTGAATATAATTAACGCCTCATATTTAAGGCTTTTTTTTTTATAAAAAAAAACATTCTTCTTAGCATTCTCTAATTATTAGTTCATAATGTTTAGGTTGATTATTGGTATTGGCATCATTACATGCAGTGCATGACTAAATGAAATACGAGATGAAATTCTATTTTTGTCGCGGATAGGGATAGGGATGTGAATTTCATCAGTATGGTTAAAAATAAACCGGATTGCAAAAATTCAGTCTGCTTTTACAAACTCAACCCGTTAGTTAAAAAAGTATTCAAATTGAACTGAATCTAAACCAAAACGAAGTTGTAGTTTTATTTTGATCGAACTCTAATATTAATATTTTAAAATATTGTTTTTAATTTAATTCATAAAAAAATCATAGACTTATGATCATAATTTAGTAATGAATTATAAGAATTGAAAATATAAGATAAAAATGTAATAATATAATTAAAATGTTAAAAAATCATTAGTGTTTGATATGTTTGGTTTCAATTAAATCCAAAATTTATTCAAGATTTTCAAATCGAATCGATTGAAAAAATTTATTTTTATTTAATCTTTTCATTTTTTTTCTCTCTAGCGAGAAAGACTTCTTCCCCTCTGTGTGTAGGGTTTGTTTCCCCTTCTTTCCTCCGCTGCTTGGGGTCGGTTGCTGCCTCTCCCCGCTTCCCTTGCTTTGCCCTGTTTTCCTTCATTTTCTTCATCCCTGTCTTTTCTCTCACCCTGACTTTGCACCCGCTTCTTCTCCCATGGAGTCAGACGGAGATTCTGACCATGATATCCTAGACCGTGATCTCACCCAGAAGCATACTCCCCATAATCAGAACCCAAATAATCGCCTAAAAAACTGTATTGTTGGACAGTTGTATTCAGAAAAAGGCACCTAACCCATTTGTTCTTATGGACATTATGAAAAAAGCTTGGGGAGCCAAGAAGGTGCTTGAATCCCGCGAATGGTCGAACAACCACTACCTGTTCAGATTTGAAGATGAAATTGAGCTCCAATGGGTTATCAAGAATCAACCATGGCATTTTGAAGGCTCTCTATTTCTGATTCACCCCTTGAAGAAAAAGAGTAACCATCCAAGAATTAAATAAGAGAGGCGCATCTTTGTGTCATAATCTACGACGCTCCCATAAGATGTATGAATCCATCCTCAACCCGAGCAATAGCCAGGAAAATTAGTAATTTGATATGTATCGACCCCCTGCATGACCTTTTCGGTAAATATATAAGGGTAAAAGTTTGTGTTAATGTGACTGAACCTCTTAGGAAGGGGATAAAAGTGAAGGTAGGTGGAGAGAAGTTATGTATGGCTTCCCATTAAATATGAAGATCTCCCTACATATTGCTACAGTTGTGGTGTTCTTGGCCATACCTTCAAATACTGTGACAACTCAATTCGTACTGTGGATCTGGACCCTCTTGACATTCCTTTTGGTCCTGAGATTAAAGTTTCACCTCTCAAACGTAGTCGCCCTCCAAATACTAAAACAGGGAACTCTAAATTATCCTCCAACTCTCCTACACCTCCTACCCCACCGCCAAACTCTCTATCTACTCCACCAAAAACTTCATCCATAGGTCCCTCAAAACAATTATCCCCTCAATCTTGTTCAGCCGCCATGATTAAATGCAAAACCTTATCCACCCCACCACCTGAGATCTCCTCACTAACAATCTCCCACAAACTTTCCCCTCAGCTAACTACCAAATCTTTAACCCCTCCCGTCACTCACTGCCTATCCCCAACCACAACTTCTGCCACACCTCTCACAACGGAGTTGGTCTCCCCTTTATCACAACCTCTGCAAATCCCCATACTTTCTTTAACACCTCTGATTGTTGAACCAGATCCATATATTCAAAGTTTGTCACTTTTCCAAAAATCATCCCAGATACAAAAAATAATTGGAAAAGACTAGCTCGCAGAAATCTCATCCCCAGAAAATAAATCTTCTCGCAAATGCCCCCCGTCCTTCCTCTACACTCCCTATTTGCTCCTTTACCATATTCACCGAACCTTTTCATTTGTGAAGCAAAATGACTCAAATCTGAATCTATGATTCCACAGTCTAACTCAACGGCAGAGGTTACCTCGAAGAAGCCCCACCGATCCCAATGATTGGTGTTTGCTGGAACTGTCGAGGGCTTGGGAACCCATCGATAGTTCAAGAGCTTACTAGGATGGTTAAGCTGAAGAAACACAATTTCATTTTCATCATGGAAACAAAACTGTTGAGTAAAGAATTGGAACTGATCCCAAATAAACTTGGCTTTGACTGTTGGCATACTGTGGATTGTGATTTATCTTTCGGTGGGCACAGGGGAGGGATTTGTCTCCTTTGGATGGAATCACTTGGTCTCTCTATTTTTTCAGATTCCTTACACCATATTAATGTTGTTTCAAACCCAAAGCCAAGGGAATTTGAATGGAGGCTCTCCTGTATCTATGGGTGGGCAATGAGGCAGAGAAATTTCATACATCGGAACTTCTTTGCAGCCTTAGGCAAAATAATGATATACCCTGGATGTGCATTAGTGACTGGAATGAAATTCTTTTTTCTTTTGTGAAAATTGGAGGTGTTTAACGCAACCACTTAAAAATGGCGGATTTTCGAAAGGCATTTGATGCTTGTGGATTGGATGATCTGGGATTCACCGAAAATCAATTTACTTGGACAAATGGCCAAAGTGGGGATTTGAATATCCAGGAGAGGCTCGATAGAGGAGTGGGAAATCAAGCCTGTATGCTGCTCTTTCCGTTTACTTCGATCCAACACCTTGTCCGGTTTCAATCTGATCATTGCCCAATACTTTTATTGTGCAACAAGCTACCAATCATACCAATGAAAGGAAAAAGCAAAAAACCTTTCCGATTTGAAGCAATGTGGCTTCAGAACCCAAACTGCAGAGAAGTTGATGATGCCTGGACGTGGTGCCAACAATCCTCTAACCCTACCATTTATACCTCAACCACTAAACATGTTGCAAATTCTCTTAAGGACTGGGAACACCATGAGTTTGGTCATGTGGGCAAGCAAATTCAAGAGCTGCACCTCTCATTGGAGACACTTCAAAATAGAGAAGCCTCACCAGAGAATCTTACTCTAATCTGAGCTGCTGAAAAGGAGCTCAAGAGCCTCATGCAAAAAGAGGAGACCATTGGAAACAAAGATCTAGAGTTTGTTGGCTCGCTGAGGGAGATCAAAATGCTGGATTATTTTACCGCATAGCCAGGGGCAGGCAACGACGCAACCGCATTACTAGCATCACATATTCTTCTGGTCAGTGGCTCACAGAGGAAAATACAGTTACAACACAGTTCTGTAATTACTTCAAATACATTTTTCGCAGGGAAGAATGGAGGAAATTCTTGATACGATTCATCCTAATGTGACTACTTCTATGAATGATTCGCTTGGGGCTGATTTCACTGAAGAAGAAGTTGTTACTGCGATCGAGCTAATGCACCCCCTCAAGGCTCCAGGACCTGATGGCCTTCAGTGTTTTTTATGTGAAGTTCTGGGATATTATAAAAGCTAATGTCCTTTGCACTGTTCTTAATATCCTCAACAATGCAGCCAATCCAAAACCCCTTAACCATACAAACCTCACCCTTATACCAAAAACCAAATCCCATCCCTCCTTCTCGACTTTCGCCCAATTAGTCTCTGCATTGTCATCCTAAAAATTGTCACCAAATGTCTTGCAAATCTCCTTATCAGCCAAGCTCAATCTGCTTTTGTCGCAGGATGACTTATCACTGATAATGCTCGCCTTGCATTCGAGATATTCCATACTATGAAAACCTTCCCCACAAAAAATCTTTCCAGTTTTGCTCTCAAACTTGGCATGTCAAAAACATATGATAGAGTTGAGTGGGCCTTTCTTGAAAATGTTCTTCTCCGATTTGGGTTTGCTACTTGTTTTTCCAGCACCATCATGAGGTGCATCTCCGCTATTACCTACTCGGTCCTCATTAATGGAATTCCTTCGAGCCCTTATACTCCATCCCGAGGGCTTCGTCAGGGAGACCCTCTCTCCCCCTACCTTTTCTTATTTTGCGCTGAAGCTTTTTCCTGTCTTATACATCAAGCCGAACACAATGATCTTCATGGAGCCAAAATCTGCAACAGTGCACACTCCATATCCCACTTGTTTTTTGTTGATGATAGTCTGATTTTAGGTCGTGCCTCGGCTGAAGAAATCAATTTGCCTTTGGTCAGAAAATCAATTTTGATAAATCTAAAGTTGCTTTTAGCACCTGTGTTCCCGAGACATTAGCAATACTTTGGGGGCTCTTTGTGGAGTCAAGGTTGTTCCAAAGCATACCAAGTATCTTGGATTTCCAGCATCTATTGGGAGGTCGAAAAAAGAAGTTTTCCAAAATATTAAAGACTGAATTCTAAAAAAAAGTGAAAAATTGGAAATCAAAATCTCTTTCACAAGCTGGTAGAATGATTCTGATCAAAACAGGAGCTCAGGCTATCCCATCTTATTTCATGAGTTGTTTACTTTGGGGGCTCTTTGTGGAGTCAAGGTTGTTCCAAAGCATACCAAGTATCTTGGATTGCCAGCATCTATTGGGAGGTCGAAAAAAGAAGTTTTCCAAAATATTGAAGACTGAGTTCTGAAAAAAGTGAAAAATTGGAAATCGAAATCTCTTTCACAAGCTGGTAGAATGATTCTGATCAAAAAAGTAGCTCAGGCTATCCCATCTTATTTCATGAGTTGTTTTCTTTTGCCAACCTCGTTACTTAATAGACTCGACCAAATTTGTGCGAGCTTCTGGTGGAGTTAGAATTATGAAGGGAAGAAGATTCACTGGTGCTCATGGAATAAGTCTTGTGATCATAAGGATGTTGGTGGCATTGGCTTCCGCCATCTCGAATCTTTTAATAAAGCACTCCTGGCCAAACAAGGGTGGCGTATCCTCACTAGCCCTGACTCTTTGCGGGCCACTTTCCTCAAAAGGCATTATTTTCCCAGAAATTCCTTCTTTGATGCTGGGTTGGGTTTTCGCCCAAGCTTTGCTTGGAGGGGCATCAAATTCTGTTGAAAGGGGTGATGGGTTTTGTATACTGAAAGCATTTATTACAATGAGTATACAATGGTTTATTTCTCCTATCTGTTAACAATCGTACATGTATGAACAATGGTATCCTCTTGTCTCACCGATAGGGACGATCATACGGCGTGTTGTAGATCGCAGAAGACAGTATGATCACTTGACCTAGTGAGACATAAACATGATCACAGCCGAGACAGCGTATGAGGATACGTCTGTCCGGATGGCTGCGGCATTGTCGGAATAAGTAGTCTGTCTTGGTTACTGGACATGCTGGTACGCAGAGGTGGCGTATTGATGGACCGCAGTGAGATGTATTCGTCTGTCTGACATCAAGGAATACAAGATCTCGTTATATTGATTGAGTCCAAACCTTAACGAAGGTTCAGGGGTTTGCACGGGTTGACTATTGCTTTGACTTGCCATGGTGGAGAGCCTAAGTAACGTGCTCGTATATCCGCATCTTGGGTAACAGCAGTTCGTGTAGTACCGCCTGAGACTGGACTTAGGTAACCATATCCGAGTAATAGGATGAGGACATTCCCTGAGGAGCTCAATAACATTCATCGTGCCAAAGTCCTGCAGGCTGATTAAGTTCAGGCACGAGTGATAAGGTTTGAGTGGTACTACTCAGGAATAATAAGATATTAATTAATTGTAGTTAGAGCTTGTCAGAGGCTCCGATTAATTAATGGATGTCCGGTAACCTTAAATATGGGGATTCTCAATTAATGCAGCCCGTTCTCATAACGTGGTAATAAAGGGGTAGGTCAGTATTAATTCTGTGGTGAAAAAGAATAAATATTAATTAATTAATTGTGTCCTGGGTTGTGGACATGGGAATTAATTAATTTATAGGCCCACTTTATTATTTGCATTCGGTCCCAGGACTGGCCCAATTAAATATGCTGAATTGAGCCCAAAATGGCCCATTAGGGTTTCCAACCCTAGGTCTATTAATAGACAGCTCTCTCTCATAAGTTATAACACAGTTGAAACACACTAAACCTAGAGAGAGAGAGGAGGCGCCATTTTTGGTAGAGAGGGAGGAGAATTCCGATTCTGGTCCTGCTCAGAATACAGATCTACGAAGTCCTCACCAGTAGTAGATCTGAACAGCATTGGGACACAGCCCTGAAGATCTGATCTGGAGAACAGATTTCTTTCTTTCTTCCCTCTTCTTTTTCGATTTTAATCTAGAAATTAGATCTCTAATTTCTATTTCTGCAGATTAAATTGGATCGCGTGGTTGAATTGAGATTTGGAATTCAAACGCGAAAGATCGGTTCAGACTCGACGGAGTTACGGTAAACCCTAAATCCACAAATCTTTGTATTAAATTCATAGGAGCATGCTAGGGTTGTGAGAATTTTAATTATGTGCAATAACCATAAATCGATCCGGTTCAGTTTGGTTTTAGTGATTCGGTTCACGGAAAAACCCTACAAGGGGCACGATGGCTTCTCCGTTCAGGCCACAAAATTTGAATTTGGGAAGAGCCGTGGATTCCGGACTTTTCTCACCTCACCCGCCCTCCCCCTTTTCTCTTTTGCTAGGTATTCACTATGCTCGAGACCTCATGGATGGTGAAGGAATTAATTGGAATCGATCCCTTGTTCTCTCTCTCATCGACCTTTCAATGGCCAATTGGATCTTCAACAACCCAATTAACACTACCGGACAGGAGGACAACATGCATTGAACTTTCTCAAAAGATTACACATATTATGTCAAATTGGGTTATTGGGTGGCGAAGAAACTCAAAGATGTTGAGTCATCGAAACATTCTTCATCCTCCAATAATTCAAAACATTGGAGATGGATTTGGTCTCTTAACATTCCTCCGAAGATTAAAATTTTTATGTGGCGATATATGAGAAATTGTCTCCCAACGAAAGTGACTCTCAAGAACAGACATGTTAAGATTGACCCCACTTGCCCCAGGTGTGAATTAGCTTTTGAGAGCATTGAACATATTATTAGAGATTGCTGCTAGAGTTCGTTTTTCTGGAGAGCAAGCTTGCTGTGTCTGGATGTTTGTCCAATGTGTCATAGGATGTCAGCCCAAGATTGGATCCTCCTTGTTATCAAAGGTAAAACCTCAGAGCTTGTGGAGCTTTTTGCTGTTTTTTACTGGATGATTTGGAAGGTCAGGAATATCTTAGTCTTTCAAAACCGATCATTGCCACATCACGAATTCTTTTCTACTGTCTCTTTACTCTTGGAGGACTTACAAAATGCTCACTATTCTTTGTTGCACAACCCCCAACCCACTTTGCCCTTGATCAGCAATAGACAAGACCGATGGTTGCCCCCACCCTCTGGCTGGGTGAAATGTAACATTGATGCATAATTGGGATCCTCTGACGTTGTTGGTTTGGGTGGTGTTTTTCGTTTCAGTGAACCGAATCACAAAATCCCAAGTGAACCGGATCGATTTATGGATATTGCATATAATCATAATTCACAATAAAGCCTAGCATGCTCCTATGAATTTATTTAATTCGTGGATAAAGGGATTACTGTAAATCCGTAGAGTCTGATCCGATCTTTCGCGTTTGAATATCCAACTTTCAATTCAACTACGCGATTCGATTAAATCTGCGGAAACAGAAATTAGAAATTTAATTTCTAGATTAATCGAAAACAAAGAAAAGAAGAGAAAGAAAAAATATTGTTTTCCAGATCAGATCTTCAGGGCTGTATCCCAATGCTGTTCAGATATGCCACTGGTGAGGATTCCATAGATCTGTGATGTAGACCGGAGTCGAGAAATCTTCCTTCTCCCCTCTACAGGCGCCCCCCTGCTCTCTCTCTCTCTCCCTAGGGTTTCAAACTGATTTGAATGTTATGAAGTGGCTTAGGTTTTAGAGAGAGTGCTGTCTATTTATAGACCTAGGACTTTATCCCTAATGGGCTACTGAGCTTTTTTCAGCATATATAATTTGGGCCAGACCTGGAACCTAATGGGAATAATAAAGTGGGCCTATAAATTAATTGATTCCCATGTCTACAACCCAAGACATAATTAATTAATTAATATTAATTCTTTTTCACCACATAATTAATACTGACCTACCCCTTTATTACCACGTTATGAGAACGGGCTGCATTAATTGAGAATCTCCATATTTAAGTTTACCGGACATTCATTAATTAATCGGAGCTTCTGAAAAGCTCTATCTACAATTAATTAATATCTTATTATTCCTGAGTAGTACCACTCAATCCTTATCACTCGTGCGTGAACTTAATCAGCCTGCAGGTCTTTGGCACGATGAATGTCATTGAGCTCCTCAGGGAATGTTCCCATCCTATTACTCGGATATGGTTACCTAAACCCAGTCTCAGGGAGTACTACACGAACTATTGTTACCCAAGATGCGGATATACGAGCACGTTACTTAGGCTCTCCACCATGGCAAGTCAAAGCAACAGTCAATCCGTGCAAACCCCTGAACCTTCATTAGGGTTTGGACTCGATCAATAATGAGATCTTGTATTCGCTGATGTCAGACAGTCGAATACATCTCACTATGGTCCATCAATACGCCACCCTTGCGTACCAGCATGTCAAGTAACCAAGACAGATGTCGCAGCCATCCGGACAGACATATCCTCATAAGCTGTCTCGGCTGTGATCAGGTTTATATCTCACTAGGTCAAGTGATCATACTGTCTTCTGCGATCTACTACACGCCGTATGATCGTCCATATCGGTGAGACAAGAGGATACCATTGTTACTTACATGTAAGATTGTTAGACAGATAGGAGAAATAAACCGTTGTATACTCATTATAATAAATGCTTTCAGTACACAAAACTCATCAACCGGCTGCCCCTGCATCTTTTTTCCTACTCCACCAAAATCGATCAAGATGTTGAATTGGTTGAGGCTCTTGCCATCCTTCGGGGAGTTTTTCTGACACGTGAGTCGGGCTTCAAGAAAATTATTATTGAAATGGACTACAAGGCCATCTGCTCCAAACTCCGTCAACAAATTGTGCCGAGAACCTTTGTTGGTACTGTCATCTCAAATATTCTCTTACTCTCAAAGACTTTTGAAGATGTTTCTTTCCAATGGATCCAAAGGTCTTTTAATCACTTCGCCCATCACTTGGCCAATCGCGGGCGATCTTCGGAGCCCTCTACTCAGGATTATCCTATTTTCTACACTAGAAATCTTCCCGTGTATCAAAATGTTAATGTAGTTGTCATTCCTGATTAGCAATGAAATTGTGCTTTTTTTAAAAATAAATAAATAAATTTCAAATCGAAACAAAATTAAACACTATTTTTATCTCAATTAAAATCACTAAAAACTTTTGATTCGATTTATGATTGATGATTTGATTATGCTCACCTTAAAGTCAAACACAGACGGAAGATAGGTCAAGTGTCACAAATGGTGGATTCATGCTTTAGTCTACTTGGCAAAGGAATTATTAATTATCTTGGAAAGATGATTATGTGTTTGATAAAAGTGTAAAAAATTAACAAAAAAGTATTTCATCTCATCCCTTCTCTCTTCAAAAGTGGATCACCAAATCTAACGTAAAAAAAAAAAAAATATAAATATTAATATGAAACAATGATTGGAGTTTGTTATTTCAATTACAAATCGGCAGCACTATTCTTGTCATTTAGTACTCGTTGGCGAGTTGTGGTAAGAATCCAATTCTGACCTAACTATCCCATTATTTTAACTTTGATTAAAGATTAGTTTAATTAACTTATATTTCAACGCTTTAAAGCATAGAAGCAGCAAGAAAAGTCAATAATTTCAGTAGCATAAGTCGATCGACTCGATCAATGGCCGATCTTATACTGAGGTGTTCCGCCGAACCAGTTGTTGAAACAATACGAGTCGAGCCGAGTTGAATTTCAATTCAAAAAGATGAAGGATGGTTAGAAATACCCCATCTCAAGATAGAACGAATTACTTCTATTGTTATTTTGTAAATCCTAATTTAAATAATTAGTATTCTTAATTCAGAAGTTGAAAGATAATTTAGTTATTAACTTAGGATCCTAAAGATAACTGTCAATTAAGGAATACAAAAAATTCTTAATTGAGGACTGAAAAAATTATAAAATTCTCAATGCAGGATCTTAAAATTAGATCCTGAAAATTCATCTTTTGGATTTTAAAACAATAATTAAATTAATTTTTATATCCTTTAAAGAATTTAGGAGGGAGTTTCAATTATTTAAGAAGCTAGTTGGATTCATGAATGCCGAGTAGATGGGTAAATAGAAAAAGGTGGGTTGAAAGGGGAGGGGGCTCGAGGAAAAGAAGCAAAATAGCATTATTGAAATGGGTTTGTTAGAAATAGGTACGTTATGATTGACGTTTGGTGCAAGAAAGAAATAATAAAAAAAAGGGGGAAATATATGATGATTGAAGGAAGGGGGGAGTTGGCCCTGCCCCCCATTTTAGCCTTATTATACATACATGAACATGACAATTGAAGCTGCGACTCAAGTTGATCATGCACCCACACACACAATTTTGACTACTATTTCACTACTCTGTTTGTCCCATTCTCCACATCTTAATGAACACAAGATAGTGGTAGCTTTTAGCCGTCTATGGTGTCCGGGAGAATCCATCTCTATAGATCTTCTTTTTACGTTTATACTTGCAAATATATATGATTAAAATAATAATAATGAACTATATTATACTAAAGAAATCAATTATTATGGAATCATATATACTTTTAAAATTTTACAACTCTATAACAGAATCCATATATTAATGAGATGGTATAAGATAGAAACAACGAGTTTCAACTAAAAGAATTTCTTGGCATATTCTCATCATGATTTTCAAGAACCCTAAATTATTGAAGTATATATGTTGTCCAACAGGAAGATTCGAGAAGCCAAGGTGCCTTAATCGCTGCCGTTTTCTATACAGTCTTAGATATATTTTTCATGAGGATTCTTTTTTGTTTTAAATATATATTCTAGCAAAATGATATATAAACCCTAACAACACAGCTTCAACATTTCTATGTAATCCAGATTTCAAGATAATGGCTGTAAACAATCACAATCGCAAACCTTCAAGTTGTCGGATTCATCTCATAGTGCAAAGAGGAGCAAGATTTTCTAGTATTTCACTCGTTTTCCATAACATGATTTATTCTTGTCTCTTAAGAGTTCAAAATTAAGCACTACAAGTGTTGCATTAATTAACATCCCATTCTTCACATGATTTGACCATATTAGCCCTCGACCTCATTCACAACCTTCGTCTAACCCACAGAAGGAGGCATCAACCTACAGGGTTAAACTCGACAAACAGCTCTCGGACCGAGTCAGGACAACACTTTCTAAATCCAGCTCTGTTCCCTTGTTCGTCGGGCTGCACGGCATCGACCGCAGAGACTTCGGGCTTTCCAAGCCCTTCCTCAGGACCCGCCTCATGGCCCGGATCAAATGCACCGTCGGATCCTCCGGCGGGCCCGAAGCCCGAAACTTGTTGCAGAAGCTGAAATGCCGGGCCATCGCTTCGTCCGGGCTTATCAGCTTCTGACAGCGCACGATCTCGTCTTTCACCGCCTCCGCACAAAGCCCGCATATCCATTTCCCGCCGTATCTGAAATAAGAAATTACAACTTTCAAAATCCAACTTGAAATTGTCAAAATCTCTATCTAAATCCAAGAATTTCCCATTGTTCACCTCTGGCGAATGGTCTCGATGTAAGAGAGGGTGCATTCCTCCGTCAGCCCGCAGCAATCGCATTTCACCAAGTCCAGATCGAGCTGGCCCGAAAGCGTGTTCACGGATCCAGTAGCTGCGGGCACATCGGGCCCGGTGCCCATCATCATTGAATCATTAATTATGCGCGTCGACATCTCTGAAAAAAGAAAAAAAATCAGAATCAAAATCTAGATCGACGAACTGAGTGAAAAATCAGAGAAAAAAATAGCGAGCTTTACCAGTTTAAGACCAAGACTGACGGAGCACACACAAAAAAAGAAAATCTCGTGGGGCTGTTTACTTGGGTTATGAGATCAGATTAGGATCGGATAATTCATCCCTAATTCAAGGATGATTTCACCTAATTGATAAGAATTATCCCAAAACGCCCCTTGTATAATCTTGAACAACAGTGGAGAGAAACAGACAAAAGAAAAACTGTTTTTTTTTTTCCCCTATCTTTCTTTCTCCCAGTCGCCTTCTTCTTCTTCGGGGACCAAGAACGTATACATGAAAGACATTTCAGAGGAAGCCCAACCGATCGAAGATAGAGAAAGTAAAAAAACTTGTTTTAGGTTTTGAGCAAGTTGGAGAGAAGTCAGTTCATCAATCAAAGGGGTTTAGTTTAATACGGTGGCAATTGGCATATATTCTTGCTCGGGCTTTTTTGGGTGCAGACAACAGAGAATAAGAGTTGGAGAGAGATATTGTGTGTGTATGTGTGCAGAGAGAGAGAGAGAGAGAAGAGGTGGAAAGAAAAAGAGTGAATTTGTGGGTTTTATTGTGGAAAGCGGCTCAATGATTGGCCGGGTGGTGGTGACGTCAGCACAAAACAGGGTTGAGTAAATTCTGGGTTTGAGACTAGCTGTCCAACTCGGCTGTTCTGTCGAATAGAAGCTTGCCACGTAAGCAATGACCTATTATTATTATTTTTTAAAAAAAATCTTAATGGTTGAAGTTTTAATATTTATCATATTAATGGTTAATTGCAAAACACGAACACAATTATTTTATTAATATTTTTTTAAATTTCAACAAATAATAATTTCGCAATTTAAATATTTTCAATTAAAGAACACAAATCTTTTAAGTCCCAAAAGAGTTGCATTAAAAGATATTCTTATAAAATAAATACAAACAAGCAATCAAGAAACTTGAATTCTATACAAAATTATTTTATAAATTTTGTTATAATTGAGGATTAATTTTTAGATTTTATATTATAATTGTAAAAACTAAAAACCACATGTAATATTATCAAAAGAGCAAAGATTTATGTTGAAGTTTACATTAATACTAAGCAATGGAGTAAATTGAATTCAAAATTCGATGGTCATAGCAACTCAATCATACATAGACAAAAATAAATTACCGATAATTGGAAGTTTCTCGGGCTTCTAGATGAGTTTTTTTTCCTTATCAATGAATTTAACTAATATATTATTTTTCTCAAAATAGATTATAAATTAATAATCATAAAAATAACATGTTATTCTGAATCAATCTCAATAAAGGTAAATGAACTTTCTAAATTCATAATTATTTATTTTTTGATTTTTTTATCTAAAAAACAATATCATATTTATAATATAATATCCAAATTATCTTATTACTTCAACGATTTATTATACTTGTTACTCCTATATCACGAAAAAATTATTTTTTAAATTAAAAAGATCTCATACTAATTATAACCAACGAACTTGCTCGTGAATCAAATATTATATAAAGTTTAAGTTTGTTTCATTTGATTAATGAGTTTTATTAAATGAACTTAAATAAACTTTTATCATTCGAATAATCCATAAACAATTTGATTAATACAATTGAGCAGATATGAATTAATGAATGGGACGATTATTGTCAATGGAATAAATTTCTTGACATTTCGTTTATGAATATTTTAATGTGGTGGACCAATTAATTGAAGAATAAGCCACGGAGATACCTTGTAATTAAATTAATTGAAGTAAGACCATAGAAATTGGGGCTGTCCTTTCCAATTAAATTTGATATTTTTATTATTGTTTTTTTTTTTAATGAACAGAAGAAAATGATATATGTTGAAAGTTTCACAACTTTGTTGGAATTTCTTCCCTTGAGCATGGGATATTTTTATTTAATCTCGAATAATAAATAAATGTCGGTTTTCTCGCGATTTATTTTTATCATATTTCAATAAATTAAACTTCTTCGTACGTAAACAAAGTCTACTTTGTTTTTCCAAATAATTTAATCTTCCCATCAATTTCAGCTCTACATGTTTTGTAAATTTATATTTGTTTGTTGAATTTAGAAATAAAAGCATAATATAAATTGCCAAAGAAAAAATACGAGATAATTTTTGGAATTATAGTATTTTGATGTAAGGTTAAAAACCATCGGTTCATTGATATATAGAATTTATTAGTATAAAATTGATCATGTAATAATTGTATATATATTACGAAATAGTCCTATATTTCCTTCTTGTTTATTGTTTTGGTTTGTCAAATCAGTACCAGTTTAGAATTGTCTTTAAATTAGCTCTAGTATGTTCAAACTTGTAAATCCTGTTAAAATATTTATCAAGTTGTAATGGATCTAGTCAATATAAATTGGATTCAAGAACCGACTCACCAATTTGGACTATGCAAGGAGTTAGAAAAAATGACAACCAGTTTGGAGTAACTGGAACAGGCTACCAGTTTGGGATTCTCACATTCAGAGAGCTGGCCAAAGTCACCAGTAGGGACAACACAAGTTTACAATCCTAACTCACGTATAGAGACAAAGATAACAAGTAAGAAGAATCTTTAACAAGCTAGACTTTAAGAGGGAAGATTCCTTAAAGTCTAAAGATCTCTCAACCAGTTTTGATTCCTCGGACTGGTAGAGTCGTTCTAACATAAAGTTGTAGAGTTAACATCCATTTTCGGAAAAGTCGGAGCAGGTGCTGATTTCAAAAAAAAAAAACATTATGTCCTTCACAGAGAAGAGAGGCACCAGATTGGACATCATCCAATATTAGGGGTGTTCGCGGTTAAAGCGAAACCGGTCAAACCATATTTATTTGGCTAATTTAAACTATGATTTCTAAACCGTCAGTTGATGCGGTAAAAGTTCAATCACAATAAACTCTCAACCACACTCAAGAATAAAATATCAATCCAAGTTCTTCTCGATTCGCCTACTAGAATACCAAGCTACTCAAATGAAGTCTTATAGCTAAGCATGATTTCATCGTTGAGTAATTTCTAATCATCTAATCATGCAATTCAAATCTATGCTAACAATATATGAATAACACGAATTTAAACAACAAAATTTAATCGAACAATCCTTCTCAATATGGTAAACCAAGACAATCACAATTCTCAAGCTAGGAAGATAGGATGTTGAGTTGAGTAGAGATGCAATCAAATTTGGTTAATCATTGTTGCAAACATTATTTAATTCCTAGGAGATTGAGCAATCGACCCTACACTCGATAACCCCTTGTCACGGTGAGCTACCGGTTGATGATCTAGAACTAGCAAACAGTCACGTTATTTAGCCCTAGACCACTCCAAATGGTTCGTCAATTATTGTCCTACGACCTAGCACCGCACAGGGATTGGAACTAAAATTGTATGAATTAACACTATTCACGACGATTCCGCCCGCGTGTTGGCTGCAGCGTTCACGTCAACTACCTCCTAAGTTGGCTATTACCTACACCTAAGAGGTAAGGAACAAGCTCTAGTGAAATCCAAGCTCTCAAAGGAAAGTAAACAAACAATTCTCATACCAAATTCTCATGCATCCTTCCTCAAATCAACATCCAAAATGGTTTAGAACTTCATACCTTTCAATTGTGCAAATACAATTTGGAATTCAATGAACTTCATTACAATTTGAAAGTAGAAATAAGATTCTTCCCCAATTTGGATTGGTTGACTTGATCCACCGCCTTCAATCTTCAATCTCTTACAAGTATTGATGAATTTATCTCCTAGATACTCTAGGATTAAGATGAATTTGAAATGGAAAAATGGAATCTAGGGAGAAATCTACTATCGTATGTGAAAATTGACAAAAAGCTCTTCAAATAACCGCTCTTTCCCCTTTTATAGGCAAGCAATCAGGCCCTCGGATCGCCCGGTTGAAGTTTGGCTCGCCCGGGCCATCAATAATTGCCAACAACCGCCAAGAATCGACTTGGCTCGGCCGAGCAAGGCATGGCTCGACCGAGCCAAGTCCCTGCCCGCACTCGCTCGACCGGTCCTGCACATGCTCGACCGGTCGAGCTCTCTGAACCAATTCCTGCAGCTTCGCTCGGCCGGTCGAGCCCTCTGAAGCCCCGCTCGGCCAGTCCTGCACCTGCTCGGCCGGTCGAGCTCTCCAAACTCCAAAACCTTGCGATTTTCCTCCAAAACTCCACCAAATATGCTTGTTTATGCCAAAAACCTATCCTACACAAGTCAAACACACAAAACACGGAAACACAACCAAAATACGACAAAAACATATGATACGGGAGTAAAATAGCCACAAACAAGCATGTTCACATATCAAAATACGGGTCATTTTACGCACGTATCATAACCCCCAAACTTAAACATTTGATTGTCCTCAATCAAAACAAAGCAGAGTAATTAATCTACCTCATCAAACAACCTCATAGCTCATCATAGTCATCTCGGCATGCTCTTATCAAACGAGATTATCACCTAACTTTGTGACACGGTTAATGCTAACGACTCAAATCACTCATCAACATTGGATAAAGAAATGAAAGCACTCCCTTACGTGTTTGGGGTTTGAAGAATTCTCTCATTCACAAGATATCGAGCACAATTTCCATAGGCTTGAAACAATTCTCACCACTATACTACAACGAGTTGGCTCCTAAAATCACAAAGGTCTTTGTTTTTGGTTATAACGTGGCTTACTAGAAGGTAGGTGGTTTTGGGCCAAAGTGACTAAACTTCTCAATTTCCCAAAACTCCCAAACGTATTTTCTTCAATCCACTTCTAACCTCGAGGCTTTTCAATCACAACTCTCGTATATTTTTCTTTCTTTTTCTTTCCTTTTCTTTTCTTTCCTTTCTCATTCTCTTTTTCTAGCACCCTCATTTTTTTTATGGTGCTATTTATTTTCTTCTCTCTTTCCTTTCTTCTTTTTTTCTTTTTCTTCTTTCGTTCTAAGTACCAAAATTTTTGTTGATACCCCTTTTTCTAGGATTCACATCAATCCACACTCAAAACATTTATTGCCTCCAATCAAAAACTCCAAGATACCAAGCAACTCCCAACCCAACTCTCATCTCCGTATTCACCCTCATACACTCATTCCCCCAAAATTTGTCCTAATAATTTGAAGAAAATTCACCATTAAGCTCAATCACGGAAATCAAGGGTATGAAGGGCAAAATTATAATATCACCACCTTATACTCCCGAAGTGAAAGGTAGGGCTAAGAATCGATGGCCTAAGATCATTTTTTAGTTACCAAAACCACATCAAATAGATAGACAATATATTCAAGTTCTAGATCTTGTGCTCTCAACCTTGCCACTCACAATCGAAATAGATATGACAATATCAAGGCTCAAATTTCACGGCTTTTGTCAAGTCCTAGGCATTAACCTCGCACAAAACTCGGCAATTTAAAAGTTAAACTTGAACATGCATCGAAAACTAGATTCCGCCCTATCATTGGTCAAAGTAGACATCAAACTCCACTAAGTAAATCATGATTCAAACCTCAAGTCTAGTTCGGGTTCATCACGCACACACAAGCACACCACATCCTAAACACACTCTACATTCCAAAACACAATGTAATGAATCTAATTGGTAGAAGGAACGATAGAAAGCGTTACCCATCGGCACACACGATCAAACCGCTCTCCATGCCTTATTTGTACCTACTAAATCAACACAAACACCACCAACAATTGAGCATAAACAAGGCAATAAAGCTCTCATAACCACCAACTTCCACAAACCAATTATCAACAATGATAAGACCATATCCACCATTTCCACCATTCATTCCAAACCATTCACCTATCCACACACCAAAAGCCAAATAGAAAGAATTAACCACATGCAAGCTTGCCAAAATATCCATCCATTCATCATAACAAAAATCATCACAATCATCATTCAAAGCCCAATTCAAATTCAAAGTAGGAGTAGATCATAAGTACAACCAAATCGAATTATCAAAATTTTGAAATATTCAACTACACTAAGCTAAACTAAAAAGCATCATAAAGATAGAGAGATAGAGAAGAGAATGAATCAGAGCACCAACTACCGACACTTCCCCCCAAACTTAGTCAAGTGAGACTAAGTTTGTAAAAAAGGTAGTCAGTGCGTCATTGCTCATCCCTATCCTGCTGCTGCTGTTGGCGTTATTCTTCCTCATCCTGCGGAGGACGATCACTGCAACAATGAATGCAGGGCATGGGAATCACTTCCTTGCAATGAGCAACAATCAGTCGAGTCATATCCAAATGAGCATCAGTACTCATCAGCCAGTTAGACCTATCTGCTGGATCATCAATCTCAGTCAAAGCATGATTAGGCAATTCAATTCCACACTCTCCAAACTTATAAAAATAACAAACACCAAATCTATCAGGCACCAGAAAAGCCTTAGTGACAAGAGCAGTGGTGTTAAGGCTCAGCCCTGGAACAAATACTCCAGACATATCCAATCCACATGCCTTAAGAATAGGAAAGATTAAACCACCACCACAAATGACTGAATTCCCAGCATCAATTGTATTATCCCAATTATCCATCAACCATCCACCAATAGAGAAAAGCTTCTCATGCAGAAATGCAAACAAAAATTTAAAGTCAGCCCTACAAACAGCACCAAAACCACGAAAGCTACAAGACCAACCCTCTAACATCAAGTGAATATACCGAATAATAGGATTCTTAATCAGCACAGACCTACAAGATTGCACATCAAGAGCACCCAAAAGATTGACCCCAGAGATTGATTCCCACAAATCCAAAGAATTAAGCCCATCAAAATCATACTCAGACACCATCGGACACCCAAATATCCTATCAATATCAAGTCTACTCAAAGAAAACACTTGACCATCACATTTAAACATTACCCGAACCGGAGTACCAGTTGCACTCCGTATGACGTGAACAGAGGCCAAGAATTCCCTCGTCACCCGTGTGAATAAAGGCCATCTCCCAAACAGCAATTTCGTCCAACCCATACGGATGAACAACTTCCAAACGTACTTCTTCAAATCTAATGCCTCCAAGGTCTCTTGACAAAGATAAGTAGTCCCAATCACTGGCCTTTGTGATAATGTAATGAACTTTGCATACTCGTCGTCATCAAATCCAGCTGGCCTGCAAATTGAAGAAGGAGGAAGTCCACATCCATGCATGCGAGCCATGGTAAGTCAATAGAGTAAAGCGGCACACACTGAGAAAGTAATGAGTAGGAAAAAAATTTGGGAGAGAAATTTTGACCGATCGGAAAATGGGTCGAGCAATTGCTCGATCGTTCTTTTAAATTGTCGTGCGGCTCGGTCGAGCGCCAGATGGCTCGACCGAGCGGAGGTTCTGTCCGCGTGCACACGCCCTGGCACGCCATGGCTCGGCCGAGCCTGCACCCGCTCGGCCGAGCGAAGCCTCTGTCCCAGGCCCTCGCTTTGGCTCGGCCGAGCCTGCACTTGCTCGGCCGAGCAGCCTTGACTTCCCCATTTTCTGCCTTTCTCCGACAATTTCCACGAACCTTCGGCCTTCCATCCTTCCTACTCTACACTCACAATGTTAGCTAAACTTGTAAATCCACACACAACTAAGAATCCTTCAATTATAAACACCAAACAACATTATTAATCCTAAATCAATAACAACATTATTCAAAAGCATGAAAAACACAAAGTTTAAACGTTGGGTTGCCTCCCAACAAGCGCTTGTTTAACGTCGAAAGCTCGATGACCATACCTCAAGTCAATCATGATCCCAAGGTGCAGATCCAGAACTCATACCTCTATCAAGCACGGCATCATCTTCCGGAAAAAATAACTTCCTCCGTGGGTGGATCCGGCTCAACTCTAGCTTTCTTTGTCCGTATTTGCTCATCTCCATCAAAATCTCCCAGATCATCTTTTTCTTCATCCTCATATTCCTTGAGGTCTAATCCCGGATCAAGCTCATCCTTCAATCTTTTCTTCCTCTCAACTCTTCCCTCTTCAACTTCATGCAAATTCTTTTGAGGTAAGGCAAAAACGACTTCCTTTCCCCCACACCGGAAAGTAAGCTCCCCTTGTTTCATGTCAAAAAGTGCATCGGCTGTACTTAAGAAAGGCCTTCCAAAGATTAATTGAATGCCACCTTTATTTTTCAAGTCTACCACAAGAAAATCTCCGGGAAATGTGAATGTCAACACATCCACATGCACATCTTCAACAACTCCACGTGGACAAAAGAGAGCTTGATTTTCAAGTTGCAAAACTTGATTTGTGGGTTTAAGGTGTCCAACCTCCAATTCTTTGTATAGGTCCCAAGACATGATGTTCACGCTAGCACCGGAATCACACAAAGCTTTCTCAACCTTCACATCTCCAATTTGACAACCGATTACAAAACCGCCCGGATCATCCTTTTTTGCTAGCATTGTTCTTCTCTTCATATTCATGATTTTCCGGTTCTTGTGATTCCCCATCCAAAGGTATCTCAACACCAACAAGTTTATCTAACATGGGAACTCGTTCAATTTCATCCGGAAGTGGCATCTCTATGTCTCCCTTCCTTACATATCAAAGAAATTCACCTTCTCCACTTGTTCTTCTTTCTCATTTTCCAAACTCTCTTCCTTCAACTCCTTTCCATCTTCCTTGATTTCAACACTTTCTACTTTCGGAGTCATGACCTCCAATTTCTCATCAAACCTCTCTTCATCTTCAATCATATTACAACCTTTCTTTTGAACGGTTTCCGTGTCGCTTGGAAATTTCCCAGCTTGATGCCTTCCACTTAATTGTTTAGCAATCGACGAAATTTGCAGCTGGATTTCCGCGAACATCCCATCATACTTCTCGAACCTTTTATCAATCTCCTCATTAGGATTTCTTCTTGTCTCTTGATTCACATATCTACTTCCTCCCCCTGAATATCCCCCTTGACTACTACCTCCTTCCAATTACATCGGAGGATTTAGAGCGTTATTCGGATTTGCATAGGAGAAATTTGGGTGGAAACGGTTGGACGGATGATAATACATGTTACCTTGAGAATTGTATTGAGGACGGTTGTTGTACCTGATCACTGTAATTTCTACAGATTAATTATAGAAATAGTGGCAAATAAATTTGTAAATCCTAAGGTTATCGATCCAGGGGAATGAAGCAACGAAAAATCCTAAATACTAAATCAGACGTTCTTAAAATACTGATTAGGAAAAGCAATTAAAAAGTTTTGGTTGTTTTGAAAATTGTAATACTTGCTAATGGAAATTAAACAGGAAATTAAAAAGCTTTTAGATTCAAATAAGAGAAGCACAGATTCCAGGGATATTTACCTATCAAGTATGACATGGATGAATGAATTGATTAATTCCCAATTTTAATTCCTCTTCGTAGTGAAACATCAGAAAAGTATTACAAACTTCTTTGTTGGACAATTCGTAAAGTAGATTAATTAATTACCTATCTCCGCTAGGTCTCAAGATAAATTAACTAACTCCAAAGATCTACAGATTTATTCCTACAATTAATCTCCTTCAGTTACGACAAGAAATCAAATTATATAGTGAAAATCTCTTTCGATTGAAAACTATCACAGTTACGTCTCAAGTA